>WNWK01007640.1:0-82500 GCA_009830355.1 Cherax destructor | reverse complement strand
TGACGATCAGGTGTCTGTCGTCGAGTCTTCGTGGAGGTGGTGACCTCGGCTGCTGCTTCTGGCTCTCACCTCAGCATAGTGATAACGCTCGAGCTGGACCTTAGATGTGTCGGCGTGCGGCATGTTGGTCGTGAAGGTGGCCTGTTGGTCGTGAGAGCGGCATGTTGGTCGTGAGGGCAGCATGTTGGTCGTGAGGGCGGCATGTTGGTCGTGAGGGCAGCATGTTGGTCGTGAGGGCAGCATGTTGGTCGTGAGGGCAGCATGTTGGTCGTGAAGGTGGCCTGTTGGTCGTGAGGGCAGCATGTTGGTCGTGAGGGCGGCATGTTGGTCGTGAGGGCAGCATGTTGGTCGTGAGGGCAGCATGTTGGTCGTGAGGGCAGCATGTTGGTCGTGAGGGCAGCATGTTGGTCGTGAGGGCGGCATGTTGGTCGTGAGGGCAGCATGTTGGTCGTGAGGGCAGCATGTTGGTCGTGAGGGCAGCATGTTGATCGTGAGGGCGGCATGTTGGTCGTGAGGGCAGCATGTTGGTCGTGAGGGCAGCATGTTGGTCGTGAGGGCAGCATGTTGGTCGTGAGGGCAGCATGTTGGTCGTGAGGGCAGCATGTTGGTCGTGAGGGCAGCATGTTGGTCGTGAGGGCAGCATGTTGGTCGTGAGGGCAGCATGTTGGTCGTGAGGGCAGCATGTTGGTCGTGAGGGCGGCATGTTGGTCGTGAGGGCAGCATGTTGGTCGTGAGGGCAGCATGTTGGTCGTGAGGGCAGCATGTTGGTCGTGAGGGCGGCATGTTGATCGTGAGGGCGGCATGTTGGTCGTGAGGGCGGCATGTTGGTCGTGAGGGCGGCATGTTGGTCGTGAGGGCAGCATGTTGGGCGTGAGGGCGGCATGTGGGGCGTGGGGGCAGCATGTTGGGCGTGAGGGCAGCATGTTGGGCGTGAGGGCAGCATGTTGGGCGTGAGGGCGTCATGTTTAGTGTGTTGTCAAGTAGATTTAAGAAGACTCAGGGCTCACAGGCTGGAATCTTTGCATAATAATATACACTTTTTTAAAGTAGATGAAGCCAAATCATTTTAATTACTTTTATGTTAATTTAGTTTTTTTCATTAGAGTTGATTGCTCTTACTCCGTCCTACGACAGACTGACCTACTGAAGAAAGGAATGAAAGACACAAGAAGAGAGATAAAGGAAGGATAGAGAAGAGAGGAAATAGCGCATGGTGTGTGCTATTAGAGTATGTGGTGTGTGGATGCTAGTGGAGTATGTGGTGGTGTGGGTGCTAGTGGAGTGTGGTGTGGGTGCTAGTGACGTGTGTGGTGGTGTGGGTGCTAGTGGAGTGTGTGGTTGTGTGGGTGCTGGTGGAGTGTGGTGGAGTATGAGTGCTAGTGGCGTGTGTGGGTGCTAGTGGAGTGTGTGGTGGTGTGGGTGCTAGTGGAGTGTGTGGTGTGGGTACTAGTGGAGTGTGTGGTGGTGTGGGTACTAGTGGAGTGTGTGGGTACTAGTGGAGTGTGTGGGTGCTAGTGGAGTGTGTGGTTGTGTGGGTGCTGGTGGAGTGTGGTGGAGTATGAGTGCTAGTGACGTGTGTGGGTGCTAGTGGAGTGTTGTGTAGGTGCTAGTGGCGTGTGTGGTGGTGTGGGTGCTAGTGGCGTGTGTGGTGGTGTGGGTACTAGTGGAGTGTGTGGTGGTGTGGGTGCTATTGGAGTGAGTGGTGTGTGGGTGCTAGTGGAGTGTGTGGTGGTGTGGGTACTAGTGGAGTGTGTGGTGGTGTGGGTGCTATTGGAGTGAGTGGTGTGTGGGTACTAGTGGAGTGTGTGGTGGTGTGGGTACTAGTGGAGTGTGTGGGTACTAGTGGAGTGTGTGGGTGCTAGTGGAGTGTGTGGGTGCTAGTGGAGTGTGTGGTTGTGTGGGTGCTGGTGGAGTGTGGTGGAGTATGAGTGCTAGTGGAGTGTTGTGTAGGTGCTAGTGGCGTGTGTGGTGGTGTGGGTGCTAGTGGAGTGTGTGGTGGTGTGGGTGCTATTGGAGTGAGTGGTGTGTGGGTGCTAGTGGAGTGTGTGGGTACTGGTGGAATATGTGGTTGTGTGGGTGCTAGTGGAGTGTGTGTGGTTGTGTGGGTGCTGGTGGAGTGTGTGGTTGTGTGGGTGCTGGTGGAGTGTACTCACCTAGTTGTACTCAGCTAGTTGTTGTTGCAGGGGTCGAGACATAGCTCCTGGCCCCACCTCTTCACTGGCCGCCACTGGGCCACTCCCTGCGCCATGAGCTTTATCATACCTCTTCTTAAAGCTATGTATGGAAACTGCCTCCACTACATCGCTTCCCAAACTATTCCACTTCCCGACCACTCTGTGACTGAAGAAATACTTCCTAACATCCCTGTGATTCATCTGAGTCTTCAACTTCCAACTGTGTCCCCTTGTTGCTGTGTCCTATCTCTGGAACATTCTGTCCCTGTTCACCTTGTCAATTCCTTTCAGTATTTTATATGTCGTTATCATGTCCCCCCTATCTCTCCTGTACTCCAGTGTCGTCAGGTCGATTTCCCTTAATCTCTCCTCGTAGGACCTACCCCTTAGCTCCGGTACTAGTCTTGTTGCAAACCTTTGCACTTTCTCTAGTTTCTTTACGTGCTTGGCTAGGTGTGGGTTCCAAACTGGTGCTGCATACTCCAATATGGGCCTAACGTACACAGTGTACAGGGTCCTGAACGATTCCTTATTAAGATGTCGGAATGTTGTTCTTAGGTTTGCCAGGCGCCCGTATGCTGCAGCAGTGATTTGGTTGATGTGCGCCTCAGGAGATGTGCCTGGTGTTATACTCACCACAAGCTCTTTTTCCTTGAGTGAGGTTTGTAGTCCCTGGCCCCCTAGACTGTACTCCGTCTGCGGTCTTCTTTGCCCTTCCCCAATCTTCATGATTTGCATTTGGTGGGGTTGAACTCCAGGAGCCAATCGCTGGACCAGGCTTGCAGCCTGTCGAGATCCCTCTGTAGTTCTGCCTGGTCCTCGTGTGGTGGAGTATGAGTGTTGGTGGTGTGGGTGCTAATGGAGTGTGTGGTGGTGTGGGTGCTAATGGAGTGTGTGGTGGTGTGGGTGCTAATGGAGGGTGTGGTGGTGTGGGTGCTGGTGCAGTGTGGTGGTGGAGTGTGGTGGTGTGGGTGCTGGTGGAGTGTGGTGTGGGTGCTGGTGGAGTGTGTGGTGGTGTGGGTGCTAGTGGCGTGTGTGGTGTGTGGGTGCTAGTGGAGTGTGTGGTTGTGTGGGTGCTGGTGGAGTGTGGTGAGTGTGTGGTTGTGTGGGTGCTGGTGGAGTGTGTGGTGGTGTGGGTGCTGATGGAGTGTGTGGTGGTGTGGGTGCTGATGGAGTGTGTGGTGGTGTGGGTGCTATTGGAGTGTGTGCTGGTGTGGGTGCTGGTGGAATGTAGTGGTGTGGGTGCTGGTGGAGTGTATGGTGGTGTGGGTACTGGAGTGTGTGGTGGTGTGGGTGCTGGTGGAGTGTGTGGTGGTGTGGGTGCTGGTGGACTGTGTGGTGGTGTGGGTGCTAATGGAGTGTGTGGTGGTGTGAGTGTTGGTGGAGTGTAGTGGTGTGGGTGCTGGTGGAGTGCATGGTGGTGTGGGTACTGGAGTGTGTTGTGGTGTGGGTGCTGGTGGAGTGTGGTGGTGTGGGTGCTGGTGGAGTGTGGTGGTGTGGGTGCTGGTGGAGTGTGTGCTGGTGTGGGTGCTGGTGGAGTGTGGTGGTGTGGGTGCTGGTGGAGTGTGGTGGTGTGGGTGCTGGTGGAGTGTGGTGGTGTGGGTGCTGGTGGAGTGTGTGCTGGTGTGGATGCTGGTGGAGTGTGGTGGTGTGGGTGCTGGTGGAGTGTGTGCTGGTGTTGATGCTGGTGGAGTGTGGTGGTGTGGGTGCTGGTGGAGTGTGGTGGTGTGGGTGCTGGTGGAGTGTGGTGGTGTGGGTGCTGGTGGAGTGTGGTGGTGGTGGTGTGGGTGCTAGTGAAGTGTGGTGGTGTGGGTGCTGGTGGAGTGGTGTGGATGCTGGTGGAGTGTGTGGTGGTGGTGGGTTGGGTTTGGTGATGTGTTGGTGTGGTGCTGGTGAAGTGTGGTGGTGTGGGTGCTGGTGGGTGTGGTGGTGTGGGTGTTGGTGGATGTGGTGGTGTGGGTGTTGGTGGAGTGTGGTGGTGTGGGTGTTGGTGAGTGTGGTGGTGTGGGTGTTGGTGGGTGGGTGGTGTGGGTGTTGGTGGAGTGTGGTGGTGGGGTGCTGGTGGTGTGGTGCTGGTGGAGTGTGGTGGTGGTGTGGGTGCTGGTGGAGTGTGGTGGTGGTGTGGTGCTGGTGGAGTGTGGTGGTGTGGGGTGCTGGTGATGTGGTGGCGGTTTGGGTGTGGTGATGTGTGGTGGTGGTGTGGTGCTGGTGATGTATGGTGGTGGTGTGGGTGCTGGTGAGTGTGGTGGTGGTGGTGGGTGCTGGTGAAGTGTGGTGGTGGTGGTGTGGGTGCTGGTGAAGTGTGGTGGTGGTGGTGTGGGTGCTGGTGAAGTGTGGTGGTGGTGGTGTGGATGCTGGTGGAGTATGGTATTGGTGCTGGTGGAGTATGGTGGTGGTGTTGGTGATTGTGTAGTATTGTGGTGTTGGTGCTGGTGGAGTATGGTGGTGTTGGTGCTGGTGGAGTATGGTGGTGTTGGTGGAGTGTGGTGAGTGTGTGGTTGTGTGGGTGCTGGTGGAGTGTGTGGTGGTGTGGGTGCTGATGGAGTGTGTGGTGGTGTGGGTGCTGATGGAGTGTGTGGTGGTGTGGGTGCTATTGGAGTGTGTGCTGGTGTGGGTGCTGGTGGAATGTAGTGGTGTGGGTGCTGGTGGAGTGTATGGTGGTGTGGGTACTGGAGTGTGTGGTGGTGTGGGTGCTGGTGGAGTGTGTGGTGGTGTGGGTGCTGGTGGACTGTGTGGTGGTGTGGGTGCTAATGGAGTGTGTGGTGGTGTGAGTGTTGGTGGAGTGTGGTGGTGTGGGTGCTGGTGGAGTGCATGGTGGTGTGGGTACTGGAGTGTGTTGTGGTGTGGGTGCTGGTGGAGTGTGGTGGTGTGGGTGCTGGTGGAGTGTGGTGGTGTGGGTGCTGGTGGAGTGTGTGCTGGTGTGGGTGCTGGTGGAGTGTGGTGGTGTGGGTGCTGGTGGAGTGTGGTGGTGTGGGTGCTCGTGGAGTGTGTGCTGGTGTGGATGCTGGTGGAGTCTGGTGGTGTGGGTGCTGGTGGAGTGTGTGCTGGTGTTGATGCTGGTGGAGTGTGGTGGTGTGGGTGCTGGTGGAGTGTGGTGGTGTGGGTGCTGGTGGAGTGTGGTGGTGTGGGTGCTGGTGGAGTGTGGTGGTGGTGGTGTGGGTGCTAGTGAAGTGTGGTGGTGTGGGTGCTGGTGGAGTGTGGTGTGGATGCTGGTGGAGTGTGGTTGTGTGGTGGTGTTGGTGGAGTGTGGTGGTGTTGGTGAGTGTGGTGGTGGTGTGGGTGCTGGTGAAGTGTGGTGGTGTGGGTGTTGGTGGAGTGTGGTGGTGTGGGTGTTGGTGGAGTGTGGTGGTGTGGGTGTTGGTGGAGTGTGGTGGTGTGGGTGTTGGTGGAGTGTGGTGGTGTGGGTGTTGGTGGAGTGTGGTGGTGTGGGTGCTGGTGGTGTGGGTGCTGGTGGAGTGTGGTGGTGGTGTGGGTGCTGATGGAGTGTGGTGGTGGTGTGGGTGCTGGTGGAGTGTGGTGGTGGTGTGGGTGCTGGTGAAGTGTGGTGGCGGTGTGGGTGCTGGTGAGTGTGGTGGTGGTGTGGGTGTGTGTGATGTTGTGGTGGTGTGGGTGCTGGTGAGTGTGGTGGTGGTGGTGTGGGTGCTGGTAAGTGGTGGTGGTGGTGTGGGTGCTGGTGAAGTGTGGTGGTGGTGGTGTGGGTGCTGGTGAAGTGTGGTGGTGGTGGTGTGGATGCTGGTGGAGTATGGTTGGTGCTGGTGGAGTATGGTGGTGGTGTTGGTGATTGGTAGTATGGTGGTGTTGGTGCTGGTGGAGTATGGTGGTGTTGGTGCTGGTGAGTATGGTGGTGTTGGTGGAGTGTGGTGAGTGTGTGGTGTGTGGGTGCTGGTGAGTGTGGTGGTGTGGGTGCTGATGGAGTGTGGTGGTGTGGTGCTGATGGAGTGTGTGGTGGTGTGGGTGCTATTGGAGTGTGGCTGGTGTGGTGCTGGTGGAGGTAGTGGTGTGGGTGCTGGTGGAGGTATGGTGGTGTGGTACTGGGTGTGTGGTGGTGTGGGTGCTGGTGGAGTGTGTGGTGGTGTGGGTGCTGGTGGACTGTGTGGTGGTGTGGGTGCTAATGGAGGTGTGTGGGGTGTGAGTGTTTTTGGATGTAGTGGTGTGGGTGCTGGTGGAGTGCATGGTGGTGTGGGTACTGGAGTGTGTTGTGGTGTGGGTGCTGGTGGAGTGTGTGGTGTGGGTGCTGGTGGAGTGTGGTGGTGTGGGTGCTGGTGGAGTGTGTGCTGGTGTGGGTGCTGGTGGGGGTGTGGTGGTGGGTGCTGGTGGGTGTGGTGGTGTGGGTGCTGGTGGAGTGTGGTGGTGTGGGTGCTGGTGGAGTGTGTGCTGGTGTGGATGCTGGTGGAGTGTGGTGGTGTGGGTGCTGGTGGAGTGTGTGCTGGTGTGATGCTGGTGGAGTGTGGTGGTGTGGGTGCTGGTGGAGTGTGGTGGTGTGGGTGCTGGTGGAGGGGGGTGGTGTGGTGCTGGTGGAGTGTGGTGGTGGTGGTGTGGGTGCTAGTGAAGTGTGGTGGTGTGGTGTGCTGGTGGAGTGTGGTGTGGATGCTGGTGGAGTGTGGTTGTGTGGTGGTGCTGGTGGAGTGTGGTGGTGTTGGTGAGTGAGGTGGTGTGGCGGTGTGGTGGTGGTGGTGGGTGCTGGTGAAGTGTGGTGGTGTGGTGTTGGTGGAGTGTGGTGGTGTGGGTGTTGGTGGAGTGTGGTGGTGTGGGTGTTGGTGGAGTGTGGTGGTGTGGGTGTTGGTGGAGTGTGGTGGTGTGGGTGTTGGTGGAGTGTGGTGGTGTGGGTGTTGGTGGAGTGTGGTGGTGTGGGTGCTGGTGGTGTGGGTGCTGGTGGAGTGTGGTGGTGGTGTGGGTGCTGGTGGAGTGTGGTGGTGGTGTGGGTGCTGGTGGAGTGTGGTGGTGGTGTGGGTGCTGGTGAAGTGTGGTGGCGGTGTGGGTGCTGGTGATGTGTGGTGGTGGTGTGGGTGCTGGTGATGTATGGTGGTGGTGTGGGTGCTGGTGAAGTGTGGTGGTGGTGGTGTGGGTGCTGGTGAAGTGTGGTGGTGGTGGTGTGGGTGCTGGTGAAGTGTGGTGGTGGTGGTGTGGGTGCTGGTGAAGTGTGGTGGTGGTGGTGTGGATGCTGGTGGAGTATGGTATTGGTGCTGGTGGAGTATGGTGGTGGTGTTGGTGATTGTGTAGTATGGTGGTGTTGGTGCTGGTGGAGTATGGTGGTGTTGGTGCTGGTGGAGTATGGTGGTGTTGGTGGAGTGTGGGTGCTGGTGCAGAGGAAGTCTATCAGCTTACTTAAGACTTAAGTTACTAGTGGCCAGGCAGCACAGCTGGGTAAGTGTACCCATGTGGTGCAAGCCCAGGCTTAGCCTTTTTTTTATCATATTTGCTGCAACTTTTCTGCCTCTTCTCTCATAATATTTTCTCTTCTACCTCTGTTCTCTTCCAGTAATATTTTCTCTTCTGCCTCTGCTCTCTCCTCTTGTAATATTTCTTATCTACTTCTGCTCTCTCCTCCCGTAATATTTCTCATCTGCTTCTTTTCTTGTCCATTAGGTTGGATAACCAGAGCCTTTAAAACAAGAGATGTAAAGAAAGTGATACTCTTCAAGTCACTCGTTCTCTCTTGGTTGGAATATTGCTGTGTATTAACGGCCCTCTTTAAGGCAGGCGAAATTGCAGAGATGGAAAGTATAGCAAGACTTCACAGCTTGTCCCGGAACTGTATACTCCTTGAAGTACCAGAACTGTATGCCTTAGAACGTAGGCGAGAAAGATGTATCAATCTTTACCTAGAAAATATTGGAGGGATTGGCCCCAAATCTGCACACCTAAATTATTAGTTATGAACACAAGAGGCGTGGCAGACGGTGCAGGATACCTCCAATGAAAAGCTGGGAAGCGATGACTACACTGAGAGAGAGCTTAATAAATGTTAAGGAACCACGACTCTTCAACAGTCTCTCGTCATGCTTAAGGTGAATTACCTATGAACCTTTAGCTGTCTTCAAGAGAGAACTCGTCAGATTCCTCCTCAAAACATTTCCTGATCAGCCGGGTCGTGGTGCATACGTTGGACTACGGGCGACAGGCACTAACAGCTTGATCAATCGGTACAGCAGTCAGAAGGCCTTGTCTGGAAGCTGCCGCGGGGACAGTGACCTCCGGAAGCGACTGCAAGCAAACTCTTAAGATATCAGAAGTACTGCCGGGACAAGTGTAGAAATCTTCAAGAGAAAAGCCGACAGGTACCTCCGCCTAGTGCCCGATCAACTAGGCTGTGATGGATACGTGAGCCAGCAGGCCGAACCGCGTACAGCAACAACCTGGTTGATGAGGCAAGCACCAGACAAACCTGGCTTAAACCGGTGTGGGCCATTCAGCGCTGCAAGATAAACTTGGCATTAATAAAAGGATGTTCCTGAATTACAGTGGTTATACTCGCCTTATTTTTGTCTTACTGTAAGTGGTTAATTGCGGTGCCATATTAATAACCTAAATGATGATTAAAAGTAGTAATTAGAGGAGCTGAACAATGTGTTGAAGGCCGCCTGCGAATTTGTGTTAAAAGACTTAGTAGGCAATGCGAAGGTCACCACCTAGCAACGTGCAAGAATTTATAGTAATTGTAGGTGGCTTTGGATTAGCTCGTTGGATTTATGGCCGCTATACGAAACTCACTATTACAGGGCACAATTTACGGTTGATGGCTCGCAAGATGCGTTAAACGGTTGGATCTCTGGAGCGTTATCAAGTTTACGAGCGCCTTGACACGTGACGACTCGGGACGACCAAGTGCCATAGAGGGGATCTACTTTCATATAAGCATTGAAATTTCTGTAGGTCATTGACGCGAGACAAATACTAACTGTACTTGTGTACTCACGGGGGTGGAGGAGAGCAGAGACAGTACCTCACAAAAAAACAGTGCCTTGTTTTTTTGTAGATTTGTTGTCCTCACTATGTTCATTCTGCTAGCACTGCTAGACGGGCTGCTTAGGCACATAATTGGGTCAGGAGTCAAACTCATTCTTTTTTTTTTTGTTAAGCAAGTTTAAAGTGTTATAATTTATATATTCTAGGTAAGACGCTTCCTCTGATCGTATTTGCTTAGACCTCCTCCTCTTTTCTGCAACATTGCAAGCTCCTGATGTGTTGATTGCAACACGAAAGGCCTAGAGCTATCATTCAACTTCCCCCGTTGTTGTTTTGCATACTCTAGGCAAATTTGGGATGTATGGATAGCCATTAAATTGTTATTCTGGATGAAATATTTGTGAAAAAAAAATAATCGAAATTATTTTGTTTTACATTGACGTAATTTGTTTTGAAGGATGCGAACAATTATATTGAAGAAGCACAAGGTGAGATTCACGGTGGTAGGTGGTAAAGACCTGCCGTGATATTTGTAGCCTAGTCCAAGTATAGCGGCAGGTGTGTTACGGTCTGCTGGGTACCTTGCAGCAGCCATAGCCATGTGACACTGACACTACACTGTTAGTTAGTTTATTTCCTCTTCATCAAGTTTCTTGTGAGAGCGATTGTCTTATTTTGAGTGTGTGGATGGCGTAGATTGTGTGTGTTCTATGAATCGTCCCATAGAGAGCGATTATATTTCGAGTGTATTCATCTAGATGCATTTGCAGAGGTTGATTCATAACTCCTGACCCCCGCCTCTTTCATCGACCGGTTTTAATCATTTCTGGCCTCCAATGTGTTGCATGAACTGTGCCAGTGAGAGAGTAGGTGTAGTTTGAGTGTTGCATAAACTATGTGACTGAAAGAGTGTGTGTATATGTGTGTGTCGTGGAGTCAACTGCAGCAAGTGGACCAACCCTGTGTCCTTGCAAATACACTTAATTTAATGTTTATACTATAAAGCTCATTGGAAAAATAAACACATAAGCAGTATAATGTGATCCTTTATTGACAACGTTTCGCCCACACGCATTCGCAACATCAACATCAGGAACAAGAAACTATCTATCCTGGACGTAACATCCCTATTCACCAAAGTACCTACTACACAAGCCATCGATCTCTTGCGCTGGAAAATTGACGATTCACTTGACCTTCCTATTCCAGCCAGCGATTTCATCGAACTTGTTTCTCTTTTGAAAATCACCTCTTTCATCAGACTTTTGGACTACCCATGGGTTCGCAACTTAGTGCCGTACTGGCGAACCTATACATGGAACACCTGGCAGCCGAACGATTTTCCTCTATTATTCCCTCTTCTGTCACCTGGCTCCGTTATGTTGACGACATTCTCATCATAACTCCCAGACGCTTCAACGTTCAAGCTCTCCAACACAAACTCAACCAGGTCGAACCCTCAGTCCAGTTCACACTAGAAGAAGAAGTCGACAACACTCTTCCTTTCCTTGATGTTCTTCTCTGCAAAGCTGACCATGAACTTCGTTTTAAAGTCTGTCGAAAACCTACCAACCAACACGATCTTCTCCACTTCTACTCTCGCCACGACACCAAAACTAAACGTGATGTAATTATAGGCTTTTTCCTGCGCGCATTCAGACTCTGCAGCAATGAGTTCCTTGGAGAAGAATGCTCTCTTATTGAACAAGTATTTTCTAAACTTCACTATCCTCGTCACTTCATTAGAGACTGCAGACGACGGGCATATAACATCTTTAACACACCCAGAGAAGACACTGCCGAGAAGAGATGTATAATCCTTCCTACCAACTCCATTGCCAAACACGTTTCTAACATCTTTTCCAATACCTCATTCCAAGTATCTACCTCCACATCCACCACCATCAAGGACATTGCCAGTAATAGACAGGACAAGCTTCAATCCTCTGCAGGGGTATACATAATCCCTTGTAATGACTGCAGCAAATTATACGTCGGCGAAACATCCAGAGACCTCCAAACACGTATTTCAGAACACCAGTACGCAGGCAGATCGGACGATTTAAGGAATACCTGTGTTCAACACCGAAATTCACACAACCATTTAATCAACTACAGAAACGCAAGACTTATCGCCAGAGGAGAAAACTTTCAATACCGCAGAATCCTGGAATCATCACTTATTTGCATATCCAACAACTTCAACCAAAACAACTGCTTCTATAACATAGCTGAACCCCTTGCCAAGAAACTTCATCGTTATCCTACATAAGAACATAAGAATGGAGGAACACTGCAGGTCTACTAATATATATTGTCCAATTTCGTTTTAAAGCTACCCAAGGTCCTAGCCTCTATCACCCTACTCGGAAGATCGTCACATGCAGAACTCCACCTGACCCAGCATTCTCCACCTGACTCCATCCTATAAATACTCACGTACCTTTCACTTGATAAAGACCACTGTATGGGCGAAACATTGTCAATAAAGGATCACATTATACTGCTTATGTGTTTATTTTTCCATTGTGTCGGTATTTTATACCATTTACTTCCAAAGCTCATTGCATTGACAATATTTCACACTTTAGTTCTATGTTAAGAAACGAAGCCTGACAGTAGGCTCTCAGTCTCCATACATATAGGCAAGAACAGAAATGAGTGCACTGGCGGGGCCAGTAGCTGTGATTCGATCCCTGCAACCACAAAAGGCCAAGTGTCTGTCAAGAAATGCCTTTAACACACGGTAGCTAACAGACCAGTGTAAAAATGAAGTGTTTCAGAATAAGTCAGGTGGAAAACCAGAGCTCCTGGAAGGTAGTGATGGGTGGGAGGCTACAGGGGACTGGGGGCTGGAGTCATCCTTGAGACAGGGAGGGGAGTGGGGGCTGGAGTCATCCTTGACACAGGAAGGGGAGTGGGGTTGGAGTCATCCTTGACACAGGGAGGGGAGTGGGGGCTGGAGTCATCCTTGAGACAGAGGGGAGTGGGGGCTGGAGTCATCCTTGAGACAGGGAGGGGAGTGGAGGCTGGAGTCATCCTTGAGACAGGGAGGGGAGTGGAGGCTGGAGTCATCCTTGAGACAGGGAGGGGAGTGGAGGCTGGAGTCATCCTTGAGACAGGGAGGGGAGTGGAGGCTGGAGTCATCCTTGAGACAGGGAGGGGACTGGGGGCTAGAGTCATCCTTGAGACAGGGAGGGGAGTGGGGGCTGGAGTCATCCTTGAGACAGGGAGGGGAGTGGAGGCTGGAGTCATCCTTGAGACAGACTGGGGGCTGGAGTAATCCTTGAGAACACAACAGTGAGTGGTGCAGAATGACAGAGTTAGGGGGGGGATGGTAGGAAGGGTCATCGTCCTACTGAAGTCTCCCAGCTCAAGCTGACAGACTTTATTACCTCGTGTATGCAACTATTAACTTGTGATGGAATATTACAGCGGAAGCATGGCTACCAGTTGCTTTCTCAATGTAACTTATCAAGTATAATAAGGTACCAGGATACCATGGGGTACTAAAGTATGTTATAAATAATTCTTCCTTCGTCCAGAAAAAAATCATGTCAGCCACCAAAGAGAGAGAGAAGTTTAGGAAATGAGAGAGAGGAATGAAGGGTGAGGGGAATGAATTTATATACTATATGTATTAGCATGAGTACCAAGGCTGAGTACCGGGTTGATAGTGGAATGGTACAAAGCTGAAATTTCCCTTGAGGTCAGTGTAAATTTTAGGCTTAAAGTACATTGTGATAGTCATTGCAGAGCTAAGAAACTGACAGATGACTCTTATGGAAGGCAGCGGCCCCTCTGGGCCAGACGGGCAAGAAAATAATCACACTTAAACAGCGAGGAAAGGACTTATGAAAGCCACTCTCTTACTGTTTGGACCAGCCTGGCTTACCAACTAATAGTAGTGTGTATTATCCAATTGGCTGTCTGTGATTCCGCCCCTCCCCCACTCTCTCAGAGAGATATATATAAGCTTGTTCCCGCTCTTAACTGGGTTTCTTAACCTTCACTTGGTTGGCTCTCTTGATTCATAGCCTCTTGTGGTTTCTGTTACTTGTACTTTTCAATCACTGTATGGAGTTTCTTTACTTCCTTTTCATATATCTTGTTTTCACTTTCTCATTACTCTTTCACTGCAGCAGTAGTACTTAAGTGTAGCTTATTTAAGTATGCGGTGACCACTTCTTCCTGGCCCTTCTATTGGCGTGGATAAACCTAATTAGTCGTGTTGCAAACCTCTCAACTTTTTATTCAAGGTTTCTGTATGTGCTTAGTTAGCTGAACCTTTTTCGAGGTTCTCTATGTGATTGGTTAGCTGGACTTTTTTTTTAAGGTTCTGAATGTGCTTGGTTAGCTGAACTTTTTCAATGTTCTGTATGTGCTTAGTTAACTGGACTTTTTTCAAGGTTCCGTTTGTGCTTGGTTAGCTGGATTTTTTTTCGAAGTTTTGTATGTGTTTGGTTAGCTGAACTTTTTCAATGTTCTGTATGTACTTGGTTAATTGCAGGCTCCTCACTGGTACGGTATGCCGGAGGATTGGGCTGATATAGTGTACTGGTATTGGTCACCTTTTCCCCTAGATTCAATCATCGTTACTGTTCAATTCTTTTTCTGTTTGAAATTTTTCCTGCAATTTCTCAAATTAGTATTTATTTTAGCCAGTGTTGGCTTATTATCTAATACTTAATTCATATTTCAGTATCATTATTTTACAATAATCTAAAGAAAAACTCGCAATAATTTGAAGACTCGCAACTAACCCACAAATTGCAAATGAGATCTGGACGATTTTCGGCTCTTCCTGGGTCAGTATCAAGTCGCCGGTAACAAAAGGAGATAAAGCCAGAAGACAGGACAAGTAATAGTTAAGTGACGAGACAGCCAGGGGTCACGTCAAGTCACGCGTGTTCTAAATAAAAATCCAAAATAATAATTTCGAATTTTTGTTATTCTTGAGCGCCTTTTTTCCAAGAAATGCACAAACGCTCTGACACCAAGCCATAAATGCAACAACAACGATGAAGAAGAAATTCTAAAGTTTATATTCAAAACTGGCAGTAAGAGCATCAGGAAAACCACATCTAGAGACATGAAAATTAAGCAGCTTCCTGATTCTCAATAAACACTGGCAACCTGTTGTACACTCCTAACAGCTGTGTAAGAAAAGGGTCTTTATGCTATAAAAAATCCCCAACAGCACCAGCAAAATGAAATCATTTGAGAGAGAGAGAGAGAGAGAGAGAGAGAGAGAGGGAGAGAGGGAGAGAGGGAGAGAGAGGGAGAGAGAGGGAGAGAGAGAGAGAGAGAGAGAGGAGAGAGAGGGAGAGAGAGAGAGAGAGAGAGAGAGAGAGAGAGAGAGAGAGAGAGAGAGAGAGAGAGAGAGAGAGAGAGAGAGAGAGAGACAAACATCTTAAAGTAACAAAGCCTCGATATGTTGCATGTTTTCACTGTTTGGTATAAAGGCTGCCTCTGCCAATATTGTATGCTGTATGACCCATACAGGTTTAGCGTTTCCTCAAGAATAATAATGATGATAATAACACTTTAAATACATAATAATAAACCCAATATAATGCATCACTCTTAAAAACACGCGTGAGTGAGGTCCAGACTTTCTCTTCTCACCTCTGTGCCCTCACCTGACTTCTTACCCCACTCCCCCTTCCTCCCCGTTTTTTTACTCTCGACTTGATAATGGTCTACGAGGGACCGAAACGTTGTCCGGTTTTCAAATCCAATTTGTGAGTTGTGACTTAATTATTCTTTATAAATTGACTATTTTATCACCTTGATCACAGAGTGGCGGTGTAAATTTTAATTAACGCTGAAATTACTCGTCAGTCAAGTATCTTAGGAGTATGCAGTTTTAAATATAATGGTCATATTGAAAATAAAATTGTCAGCAGTAATGTAACAGTAATAAGATAAATAACAATGTTATGACGAAAAAGTGTTAAGTTATAGTGAGTGAATTAGACACCGTAGTATCTTCATTTAAATACGTTTCACCAGCCAGTAACTTGCTCACTTCAACAGTAGAAAATGAGGCGATCATTGCCTCAGCCTAGAAGCTGGTGTTCAGTAACGTCACCAAAACTTCTTGATTACCTTATCTTCCACTGTCTTCTGTGTATAGTTATGCAAGACACTGATTACCTCTTCTTTTACTGTTTTCGTATACAGTGGAACCTCGATTTTCGTGATTAATCAGTTCGAAAAAGTCTGACGAAAACCGAAGCAATATTTCCCATAAGAAATAATGTAAATCCAATTAATCCGTTCCAGACACCCACAAATATTCTGTATTGAGCTGATATAGCCACAAGTTGGCGAAACGTCTTCAGATGAAGATAACCAGGTTCTACACACGTCTCTAATTCCCCATCTTGTCGGTATTGTATACCATTATTATATAGTGACCAGTGAAAGGTGTCTACCCCTACAACTCGGCGTAAGGCCATGATTTTCTGATACAAGATATACATGCATCAAGCTCATTATTGTGACTTTTTGCGTAAGACACATGTGCAGCATTTGTTGCACATGTGTTATTCACCAACTTGTCGGTATTTTATACCATTTTCAGCGTTTTCAGTGTGACTATTTAGTGTAGTGTTGTGTAGTGGTGTGTTCTCGAGTTCACTGCTGTGTTGTGTAGTACAGTGTAGTGTAGTGCAGTGTTGTGTAGTGTAGTGCTGTGTTGTGTACTGTAATGCAGTGTTGTGTAGTGTAGTGTGTTGTGTATTTGCTTTGTGTGAGTAGCAGAACGTTGTTACGATAAAAAGCTTGTTCTGCATAAGTCCCTTACCTGTATGCATCGTGCCCTTGTATCCAAGCTTTTTCTGACCTTCTATGCGTAGCTTTGAGAAAAGGTTGGACATATACATTGGTGGTTTTGATAAGGACCTGCCTTGTGTGCGCCAGTAGGCCTACTGCTGTGTTCCTCCATGCTCATGTTCTTATGTTCTTTATCAGCCAAAGAATTGTCCTTTTTTTTTTTATTGTCTGAGTAGCCATCGCAGCGCGGCAGGTCCGGTCTCACTTCTTCACTAACTTGCCGAGTTTCCCATTAAAGAATCCTGTCTCTTTTACCGACATTACCTAAATTTGGTGATAGAAGGCAGGAGTCATGGACATTGTGTGTGTGACAGCTTTCTCTTGTCGTGCTGATGGCTTGTAACACATGTTTATTTATTTTGATATTTCTCGTGTGTGTTGCGGAGGGGATAACGGAGGGGATAGCCCGAGTGCTGTAATCGGTACATTTATGATAGTTATTATGAATGATTGAGTGCATTAACCAGTAGCCGAGTTGAAGGTGTGCACACGCTACTTCTGCTTGTAACGGTGCTGCTGCAGTCACCGTTACTGCTGCTACTACTGCTGCAGTCACCGCCGCTGCTGATATAGTCGCCACCACCATCACCACTACTGCTGAAGTCACCACCGTCGCTGATGTCAACTTTGAGTCACACACTAAAGCCGGACCTCGATACACTCTCTGCCTTATTATCTCGGGTGTAAATCGATACCTCGTCGTGTGTGAAAACGCAAAATTGTGTTGCATATAAAAAAAGAACTGTTTGTATATGTCGAGGAATAATATAGGTCTTTTATTAGCATGAAGGAGAATACTGATCATATTTTATGATTGCAAATAATATTTGTTTTTTTTTGTAGTGAGGGAGGTGTAGGCATTTTTTTTGTTTTTGGAAGCTGGGAGAGGGAGGGAATTGTTCTAGTTTATTGAACAGCGCCGCTCATCATGTGAGTGAACACACCGCCGCTCATCATGTGAGTGAATACACCGCCGCTCATCATGTGAGTGAATAATACACTGCCATGAAAGCAGTATGTTACATTACGCAATTGGCGATATCTACTTCATCCTTGGCAGCTTCAAAATTCACCCTCATTTGCAGTGTACTTAAGTCACTCAGATGAGTTAGTGGTGTTTAATGTTATCATTGTTGTTCTCCACTGTATTGCCAGACGTAATCCTGGAGTGTTTATCCTCATCTCCACACACACACACTATGTTGTATTTTTTGTGGGAAGGAAAAAAATGGATTTCTGGTACCGTGAAGGAGGAGAATGTAGATTTTTTTTTAGCGAACGATGAACATACCAGAATAGTTTGGTATTGGGTAACGTGTGTCTGGTGTGATGAAGGTTAGTTGGGGTTTTGTTAGTGTGAACAATTCTAGATATACAGAAGTGAATATTAATATGGGTTTTAATAAACGTAGTTAAATAATGTTTTTTTAGTAAAGTGAAAGAGAATTACAATTTTTTTACATGAGTTATATGTATATTACGTTTCTCAGATTGAAAAGAGAAGGATTTCGGATTGTGTGTGAGAGGATAGGGATATGTGTGTGTGTGTGTGTGTGTGTGTGTGTGTGTGTGTGATATGTGAGGGAGGGGGACACAAAGGGGATTTCAGATATCTGAAAGAGACGACTTTAGGATTTTCAGAGGGCGGGGGAATTCTTGATTGAGCGTAGGGAGGGGAAAGTTGATATCGAATACGCGCGAGGGGAGAGGACAGCGGCGGATGCGGGAGTCAAAGTCGGGGAGATATTTCGGGTTTGGGAGGTTAGGGGGAGGGATTGTGTGCGAATGACAGGAGAGATAGCTTCTTTGTAAAGTAAATCGTGTACACCCGCAGTACGCAGCTATATCACTTTATGATAGCTAACATTTTTTCTCTCAATGGGACTGTTTTCCTGTCATGTTCCACCATAGAGGATGGGTTGCATACACGAGGTAATGAAATGTGTCAGCTTGTGGTGAGAAGCTTCAATAAGGCCATGAGGAGAATGTTACGTATAGGCTCACTACGGCAGCTCAGAAGAAGCAATGGGCATGGTGGCCCTGTTCAACACCTGAGACAGAAGGAACATAACATCGTCAACACTCAGGACAGAAGGAGCATAACATCGTCAACACTCAGGACAGAATGAACATAACATCGTCAACACTCAGGACAGAAGGAACATAACATCGTCAACACTCAGGACAGAAGGAACATAACATCGTCAACACTCAGGACAGAAGGAACATAACATCGTCAACACTCAAGACAGAATGAACATAACATCGTCAACACTCAGGACAGAAGGAACATAACATCGTCAACACTCAGGACAGAAGGAACATAACATCGTCAACACTCAGGACAGAAGGAACATAACATCGTCAACACTCAGGACAGAAGGAACATAACATCGTCAACACTCGAGACAGAAGGAACATAACATCGTCAACACTCGAGACAGAAGGAACATAACATCGTCAACACTCAGGACAGAAGGAACATAACATCGTCAACACTCAGGACAGAAGGAACATAACATCGTCAACACTCAGGACAGAAGGAACATAACATCGTCAACACTCAGGACAGAAGGAACATAACATCGTCAACACTCAGGACAGAATGAACATAACATCGTCAACACTCAGGACAGAATGAACATAACATCGTCAACACTCAGGACAGAATGAACATAACATCGTCAACACTCAGGACAGAATGAACATAACATCAACACTCAGGACAGAATGAACATAACATCGTCAACACTCAGGACATAATGAACATAACATTGTCAACACACATATAAGTTCCGTCATAATCTACACCTGGAAAATCCTAGAGGGGCTGGTCCCTAATCTGCACACACAAATCACTCCTGAGGCCTGGTCACAGACCGGGCCGCGGGGGCGTTGATCCCCGAATCCCTCTCCAGGTATACGAAAGCAATAGACTTGGCAGGCGGTGTAACATACCCACAATGAAAAATAGGGGCGCCATTAGTACACTAAGAGAAAACACAATAAGTGTCCGGGGCCCAAGACTGTTCAACAGCCTCCCACCAGCCATAAGGGGAATTACCAATAGACCCCTGGTTGTCTTCAAGAGGAAGCTGGACAGATACCTAAAGTCAGTGCAGGATCAGCCGGGCTGTGGTTCGTATGTTGGACTATGTGCTGCCAGCAGTAACAGCCTAGTGGATCAGGCCCTGAGCCACCAGGAGGCCTGGTCATGGACCATTCCGCGGGGGCGTTGATCCCCGGAATACCCTCCAGGTAGACTCCAGGTAAACACTCAGAAGAACCATAACATCAACACTCAGGATCAGGACAGGAAGAATAAAGATAGAAACGTTAGCAGACACTGACACCAGGGAAAGGGGATGGGGGGGGGTGGAAGTGAGGGGTGAAGGGCAGATATATATGTGTGACGGGGGTGCTGACGGGGGGGGGGGGCACTGTGGAAGGATGACAACTTTCGCAAGATATCCCTGATTTATGTCCGCCAGTCTCGCCGAGACTTCATTACGCTCGGGTAAATCCGGGTAGTTTATTATGCACAGAGAGTGGTAATGCTGTGAAATGAGAGATAGAGAGAGAGAGAGAGAGAGAGAGAGAGAGAGAGAGAGAAACAGACAGAGACAGACGGAAATAAAGAGAAATTACCTATTTTTAATTGCTTCTTTGTTATTAATTGTTTGTAATAACCTACTTGTGGTTACAGGAGTACATAAGGACATAAGAAAGGAGGAACACTGCAGGAGGCCTACTGACCCATACTAGACAGGTTTTTCTCAAACCTTCCAACCAAAAAATGTCTCGTGCTTTTTATTAATTTATCATAATTTTTAAGTGTTACTATAGTTGCTGCAGTCACAGCCTCCCTCTGGATTATTATTATTATTATTATTATTAGTCATTTGGAAGCGCTAAACCCCTTATAGGGCAATAGAGTGCCTGTGGAATGGCATTCAGTAAGATTTGATCTTAGGTAATGTTTATATATTATCGTGACGTAGACAATGTATACAGTGTGAGGAGCTCTCGGCTGTTTTGCCTGACTGGTTATCTGTTAAAAGTCACTCGTGATACCCAGAACTTACCACGTGGAGGTGGCTGCTCCTTGCCTGGAGGTGTGTGCGAAACTGTGTTTTCCTGCTGGAGGTGTGTGCGAAGCTGTGTCTTCCTGCTGGAGGTGTGTGCGAAGCTGTGTCTTCCTGCTGGAGGTGTGCGACTGCTTCTGCGAGTGAACTGTCTTCCTGCGAGTTGGAAAATGTCTTCTGCTGGAGGGGTGGAAACTGTCTTCCTGCTGGAGGTGTGTGCGAAACTGTGTCTTCCTGCTGGAGGGGTGTGCGAACTTTTCTTCTGCTGGAGGTGTGCGAAACTGCCCCTGGAGGTGTGTGCGAAACTGTGTCTTCCTGCTGGAGGTGTGTGCGAAACTGTGTCTTCCTGCTGGAGGTGTGTGCGAAACTGTGTCTTCCTGCTGGAGGTGTGAACTGTGCTTCTCTGTGTCAAACTGTCTTCCTGTGAGTGTGTGAAACCCTGTGTCTTCCTGCTGGAGGATGTGGAATGTGGCATTTTATTGTCTCATATTGTGTGTTTTTGCAAACTTGAATTGATTTGATTATTTCTGGCTCATGTTTACAATTTTCTGAAGGTTTCTTCTGTTTACAGCATATGTTAATAATTTCGGGTAAATGCTAGATCTGGCATTGATCTAGTTAGATATATCTACTGTAGCACTCTATAGCTTGAGTTGCTTTTTTTTTGTTCTAATGCATAAAAAAAGTGAATTGGTTCAGGTTTGGCCACGTGGAGTGAAATCACTCTGGTGCTTGAAATCCCTTCAATTGTATTCCTTAGAATATAGGCGAGAAAGGTGCTTCATAATTTACACCTGGAAAATCTTGGAGGGTCTGGTCCCAAACCTGCACATCGAAATCATTCCGTCTGACAAGAGACTTGGCAATCGGTGCAAAGAACCTTCAATACAAATAAAAGCAGGGGCTCGACACGTACACACAGAGAACTCGTTGAGCATCAGAGGTCCCCCGACTCTTCGGCGTCCTCATCTCCGTAATGTCTTCGAGAGAAATTGATAGATTTTTCAAATCAGTTCTTGACTAGCCGGGCTGGGGTTCGAAAGTTGGACTGCATGTAGCCAGCAGTAACAACCTGGTTGATCAAGCACTGAGCTATCAGGAGGTCTGGTCTGGACTGGATCGCGGGGGCGTTAACTCCAAGAAGCATCCTTCAATTATCCTTCAGGTAACCGGCTTGGGAATAGAGAAGAATAAGTACATGTGGATAAATGAAAGAATGGATATGGATAACTGGAATAAATGCAGAAGGATGAACAACAAATGGAGGGTTATACACGGGGACACCGATAATATTATAAAGCTTAATATAATTGAGGGAAAGTAAGTCATATTTTACAGGGAAATTGCATTGACTTTATTACTGAGGGGAATTGCAGAAGTCGTACTTATTAATTAATAAAGTGAGTAGACAATGATGTCTGGTAAACAACACTTCAACCACTACCGGCAGGTCACTAACATGGAAGTCACAGCTGACCTGGATCCTGCCATCTAACAGAATAATCTATGAATGTGAATCTGTTTTAAGGTGTCTAGTAATTCCCTTACACGAATTTACAGATGCCTCCGAAATGGACAGGACTTTCCTTTTTTGTGTGTAAACGCAAAGTGCCGGAAAGTTAGCCATAATCTTGTAGAATTTTCTCGCAGAGTCCCCCGTGTCTGATTCGAATTGACACGCAAATGCAGGTGTATCTTGACTCAGAGTTATGACGGTTATGCAGTCTCTCTTCTGAATTTGGACTTGGTGTCTTGGCACTTCAAAGTCACAACTCTGGGCTTTATTCAAGGTATTTAATCACATATGCTACGTAATATATCTTTTTTTGTTTTTAATACAGCACTAAGAACACTAAATATAACAAGTAGTCTAAACTTAATAGGCAAACATAGACTCCTCAAAATGTCATGACGAGGCCTTGTTGAAAGGGGACAACGGGCTAATGTACTATTAATTTCCCTTGTCTTGAGGGGAGATACGAGGGGAAAGCTTGAGCGAGCACTTTCAGCATTTCAGTGTACTATACGACACACTACTCTCCTGCTTGCAATTTCAGGGGTAGTTTCATAGCTCCTGGTCCAACCTCCTAACTGATATCAACCAGTTTTCCTAACCGTTGACTTCCAGGGCATTTTTTCATACCCACTTTTGAAACTTTGTATGATATTTGTTTTCTCTACTTCATCTTGCTCGTTTCATTTACTACCAAGAGTCTGAAAAAGTATTTTCTAAAACTTGGGAAATCGTTTCCAGGTGTGGTGCGGCCAGCGCGGCTCAAGGGTGGTGACACATTAAAGCAGAATACTGTAGCTTATCATTCTTCACTTCTTCCTCTCACTAAAATCTCTAGTCTGTGTGGTTTTATCATCTAAGGTATATATACGCTGCCAGGGGCTTCATCAGTTCGTTTGGACTGATGAAGCAACTGGCGGGCGAAACGTTTGTCTGCCTGTCTTATGTTGCAGTAATGCCGGCAGCCTTCTGGGAAACCTGTCTTTCAATAAGGAGTGTTTTTTTTTTACTGGGTATTTTTCTCATTACTGCTGCATGATGATGGTATTAGTAATTCACTGTACAATAGCTGTAGCGTACACTCCAAAATTAGTGCCCCGTTATTGTGCCCAGTGATTAAAAATTGTGACCAGTGATCGTAGTTGGCTTACAATTACCATATTTATGGTGTATTCCATATTGACTTTTTCCCACAGTACCATACCCACTCACCCCACCACCCACCCACCCATCCCACCCACCCACAAACCCACCACTTCTCCACCATCACCCATACATCCCCTCCATCAGCAGCTCACCCTACCACCATCACCCATACATCCCACCACCACTTCTCCACCATCACCCATACATCCCCTCCATCAGCAGTTCACCCCACCATCATCACCCATACATCCCACCTCCATCACCCACTCATCCCACCACCATCACCCACTCATCCCACCACCATCACCCACTCATCCCACCACCATCACCCACTCATCCCACCATCATCACTCACTCATCCCACCACCATCACCCACTCATCCCACCACCATCACCCACTCATCCCACCACCATCACCCACTCATCCCACCACCATCACCCATACATCCCACCACCATCACCCATACATCCCACCACCATCACCCACTCATCCCACCACCATCACCCACTCATCCCACCACCATCACCCACTCATCCCACCACCATCACTCACTCATCCCACCACCATCACCCACTCATCCCACCACCATCACCCACTCATCCCACCACCATCACCCACTCATCCCACCACCATCACCCTCATCCCACCACCATCACCCACTCATCCCACCACCATCACCCACTCATCCCACCACCATCACCCACTCATCCCACCACCATCACCCACTCATCCCACCACCATCACCCACTCATCCCACCACCATCACCCACTCATCCCACCACCTCACCCACTCATCCCACCACCATCACCCACTCATCCCACCACCATCACCCACTCATCCCACCACCATCACCCACTCATCCCACCACCATCACCACTCATCCCACCACCATCACCCACTCATCCCACCACCATCACCACTCATCCCACCACCATCACTCACTCATCCCACCACCATCACTCCACTCATCCCACCACCATCACCCACTCATCCCACCACCATCACCACTCATCCCACCACCATCACCACTCATCCCACCACCATCACTCACTCATCCCACCACCATCACCCACTCATCCCACCACCATCACTCACTCATCCCACCACCATCACCCACTCATCCCACCACCATCACCCACTCATCCCACCACCATCACCCACTCATCCCACCACCATCACCCACTCATCCCACCACCATCACCACTCATCCCACCACCATCACCACTCATCCCACCACCATCACCCACTCATCCCACCACCATCACCCACTCATCCCACCACCATCACCCACTCATCCCACCACCATCACCCACTCATCCCACCACCATCACCCACTCATCCCACCACCATCACCCACTCATCCCACCACCATCACCACTCATCCCACCACTCACTCATCCACCACCATCACCTCATCCACCATCACCCACTCATCCCACCACCATCACCCACTCATCCCACCACCATCACCCACTCATCCCACCACCACCATCGTTAACACAACATCAACACAACCTGGACCATCAACAAAAGCATCGGCATCAGCGGCGAGGTAAAGGAACATCAATTACCCTTGTTACTCTTGCAGAAAAGTTGTCATCAATCTCATCACTTTCCCCTCATTGACTCCTCAACGTCTGCAGCAACTTATTACTTGACTTTTATCAACACTGGCCTTGAGAGGGCGCCACTAATCAGTGAAGAACCCGTGCCAAGACGCTGATTATTACTCTTGTCAGTAATTACGTTAGTAATACTAATGGAACCGTCTCCGGTGGGAACTATTGGGTGAGTCTAGTCAAGAACAGCCGTTTGATCGTCCATCATGGTGATGGTAACGGATCACTGACGACAGTAGAAGGGGAGAGAGGAAGAGGGGGAGGGAAGAAGAGGCTTGATAGAGAGAGAGGGGAGAGATATAGATGGGCAGATAGATAAAAATGTAGATTGGAATAGAGGTAATCAGATGGAAGGGGAGGGTGGGTGTAAATGGGAGAGTCGAGCACCTGGAAGGAGGAATGAATAAGAGACATGTGCAACACTCCGGTATCTTTATTGTTGTTACCCAAGTGTTGCACATGTCTTACTCGTCAACCTGTCGGTATCGTATTTCATCATTAATATACCTGGAAGTGGTGATGTCTGCACTCTGCTGGGGCTTGGAAGGAAGCAACAGAGTCGGTATTAATAGGAAAAACAAGTATAAACAGCACTACAACAGATCCATTAGTAATAAACCCCAGAGGAACAACAGCAGCAGTGTCAGTAAACCAAAAGAACGGAAGAGCTGGCATAATAGATGCAGTGGTAACACTAGCTACTTTATCAACGGGATTAATGTCACGTAACCGGAGGAGACAAAATATACGCCACAGGCGCAAGAAGAAGCTGCAACTTGTACAGCAGCAACAGAAGCATCAGAGCTGCAACAGGATCTACAGAGGCAATGTGAGAGCGGGCAGCATCGTCGTAGCATGACTCATGACTTAATAGCCGGATGGAGGGCTAGGGAAGGGACCAAGTGCTGCTAACACGGACGGAGGGGCTAAGGGAGCAAAGAACGAATGAACGAACGAAGGTAAGGAGGGATGAAACGAACGAACAGACGGGAATGAATGAAGAAAGGGAGGAAGAGTGTGAGCGAGAAGTGTGTGTGAAAGAGCTAACCAACACTGGCGAGCAAATTTCATAGGAAATTGAATAAAGAGGCTCAGTACCTACAGGACTGAGCATAGTGATACCGTATGCATTATTATTATTATTATTGTGGGACTCAACGTCTGTAAAGAGACTGTCAATAAAATGTGAATGTTTCAAACCCACTTTTTTTTTCCTTTTATTGCATCGACTTTCTTGAATTATGTCGTAACTTGTTACATTTGTTTGATTGACGTTACACTCGCATAAAATACCGTAGATAAATTGGCGTGAGCAACTTATGAAGATAAGTTGAATAATATAATTGTTAGGGGTCTGGATTCTAAACGAGCTGTGGCATGATGAAAGATCTGAGTTTGTAAAAGTGGCAACAGTTCAGAAACTGTGTAACCCATACGTGTTTAGCACTAATACGTTAAAATATTACTACTACTACTAATAATAATGATGAAAGCAGGAACTCTATCATCAAAAGGGGCGCTCTTAGGAGGTGGAGAGAGAGAGAGAGATGAGATGAGAAGATAAAGAGCCAGGATTGAACCAGAGATTGTAAGATCAATAGATGCAGAGAACAGAGCAGCCAGATAGGTAATCATGTCCACCAGCTGACTGTGAAGCCTCTTGGGGTGGCTAGATCAAACCTCGATCATGTTATTCACTGCACGCTTCTAATTGGAGGCGCAGCCACTCTCTGAAGTGCTGAGTGCTGGCCCTGAGTGCTGGGTCCAGTGAGTGAAGGAGAGAGGAAGGGAGGAAGGAGGGGAAGGGATTATATGCGCTGTTTTTTTTTATCTTATTTGTATCTTAATTGCACCGTTTTCAGGCTGATGGCTGGCACCAGCAGCCTGATTAATCAGGCTGGCAACCGGAAGGCCCGGTCTGAGACTGGGTCGTGGGGGAAAAGTGATTCCCGAAAACCTTCCTAGGTAGGTAAACTTGCTAAACAAAAAAAAAAATAGCGGTGTTTATACTCGCCACACTGTGGTTGCGTGGGGGGGGGAGTCTCGTCTCCTGAACCCTCCTTTCTGATTACTCACTAATGGAAACACTCGGCTAAAGAGAAATGAGTCTTGTATCAACATTCGTGGACCACAAGATGTCAGAAACATTGCTGGAAAAGTGTTAGTTTTCAAGAGGAAATTGGGCATGTACCTCCGCCAGGTGCCAGATCAACAGGGCTGTGATGGCTATGTGGGCCAGCAGTAACAGCCTGGCCCAGGGCCGGGCAAAGGTAAAGGTGTGTCCCTAATAGAAATAGTTTATAAGAATCTAAGAAAGAGGAGTAAATATTGTACAAGAAAAATCACTGCCTTGAATGCTGTTTGTGGCATGATAACCTGGAGGAGCGATAAGCCTGTGTGATAACCCTGAGTGGCTGCTGGTGTCGCCTTCCCTGTAAGATTATTAACGTGTGGCGCCCACTGATAGGTGGCACCCGCTGCTCAACCTCACTCATAATGTGCTCACATACTGCCTCTCTAGTCTCTACATTTATCACAACTAACACAAAAATTGCAGATGAAAACTGGACGATGTTTCGCTACGTCTAGAACCGTTATCAAGCCGAAAGTGTGAAAGAAATGGGAAAGAAAACCAGACCTGGAATCAGGGAGAGAGGACAACCTCAAGTCTGATATATTTCACCCGCGGTAGTGACTATTTATTCTCTGTATTTTCTTTTACTATTTTTTAGATTACCTGTTAATCATTACAGTGCTGACGGTGCTCCGTCTTCAGTGCTTTAGTTGTGTGCAGGGCCTCAATCATAGCTCCTGGCCCTGTCTCTGAACTCTTTATCTACAAGCTTTGCAGATTCCTGGCCTCCACGGCACGATAATACCTACTCTTTTAACTGTACGGTGTGCTCCTCCACAATATCTTCATTTAATTCGTTCAACTTACCATTCTAAGACAAAAAAAGTACTTACTATCGTCCCTATGCCTTATCTTCGTCTTTAATGCCATATTTGAAACCTGTCTCCCCTTCACGTCTCAATCTATCCTATATGCTCCATATTTTGTATGTCAGGTTCATGTTTCCTTTTGTCATATAATAAGTGTTAGTTTCAGAAGTGTGCGAGAAAGTATAATGCTCCTTCTCTCTCTCCCTCTCTTTACACAGGGTTTAACAAGGTTAGGGTAAGGATGATTCCTAGCTACATTTACATGCTAAGATCTGTTACCTACATCAGACCATTTAAAAGCCTTTTTATTGTTATGAGACATATAAAGAGGGAACAGGATGAAGTTGGAGCCATCTGTGGGCCAGCAGTTTCATTTGATCAACTGACTTTATTTAGTTGATATCATTATGCAGTACGAACATGTTCCAGACTCGAGTCATCCTGAGAATAAATGATCTCAGATATAGCGATGTTCTGGAGAAGGGTATAGAGTGAAGTTGCTGCTCGCTGTTCTTGGAGTGGAGCCAATTGTGGTACTTTGACAATGTTGGACTTGTACATAAGAGTAAGGCTGCTCACATCCCTCCGGTGTTGAAGACTCTGGTGAAATCACAGATCTAGCCACGCTGGGTCCAGGCGGGAGATGAGGCGTCTTGCTTTATTCTCTACTCTGTCAAGCTGTCGCAGATGAGATGGGGGGCAGGTAATCCAAGAAAATGGAGCATACTCAAGGTGTGAGCGTACTTGTGCCTCGTACAGAATCTTGCAACCTCTACATAAAAGTACTGTAAGCTTCCTGGCCGCCTTGTTTGCAAGATTTACAACGTGGTTCTCCATGGTCAGTTTGGAGTCAAATTTCACCCCAAAAATATCAACTTCGTCTCCCCCCAACTCTCTCCTCAACTTGCAATGCCGTTTCCCTCTCACTTTCTCCTGTTTTTGCTCACTATCACTGTTGTAGGTGGGTTAGTGGAACGTAATGGAGGTGATTGGAGAAATACCAAACTGCTCTGCCGGTGATTTATTAGATGGTGTGTCGTCCTCCAGTACGTCTGTGTCTGATGCCTACATCGTAACTACCCATACCCGCAGCTCAGTGCTGGGGTATGAACTCATGAAGGTCAGTGTTGCTGATCTTTCGGTGACTCGGGTTGAACCTTTAAATTTCTATGCCATGACACTAGGTAAGGGACTCCTACTGATAACGTAACATACCGTTGACTTAAAGAATATAACTGAAGTAGAGAGAGGATGGACATAAACCATGGGGACGTGGGGGATGGGGATGATCCCAGGCGTGTAGTCTTCCCCACTCTACAATCTCTAGTGAGTTACTGTACCCTCCCCATCTTTCCTTCTCGCTTCTCCTCCCCACCTCTGCTCCCTACCTCTCCTTCCTACCTCTTTTCTCACCTCACTCATCCTCAACTCTCCTTACCTTCTCCCCATCTCTCCCCCTCACTTGCTCACCTCTCCTCCCCACCTCTTCTCCCCATCTCTCTTCTGCACTTCTGCTCCTTATACAGTCTTCGGATATGCTTATCTTTTCACTAATTTTCCCTTATCTTCCATTTGTGGAAGCTGCATATCTTTCTCCCCGTCTGCCATCTCTTGGAGCTCCTCACCCCCTTGCGACCCCTCTTTCCTCTAACTATGAAATGTTCTAGTCTGTATTACCTCTCAGTATATGTTGATAACATCACCTCACACCACATGTTGATAACTTCACCTCACACCACATGTTGATAACATCACCTCACACCACATGTTGATAACATCACCTCACACCACATGTTGATAACATCACCTCACACCACATGTTGATAACATCACCTCACACCACATGTTGATAACATCACCTCACACCACATGTTGATAACATCACCTCACACCACATGTTGATAACATCACCTCACACCACATGTTGATAATATCACCTCACACCACATGTTGATAACATCACCTCACACCACATGTTGATAACATCACCTCACACCACATGTTGATAACATCACCTCACACCACATGTTAACATCACCTCACACCACATGTTGATAACATCACCTCACACCACATGTTGATAACATCACCTCACACCACATGTTGATAACATCACCTCACACCACATGTTGATAACATCACCTCACACCACATGTTGATAACATCACCTCACACCACATGTTGATAACATCACCTCACACCACATGTTGATAACATCACCTCACACCACATGTTGATAACATCACCTCACACCACATGTTGATAACATCACCTCACACCACATGTTGATAACATCACCTCACACCACATGTTGATAACATCACCTCACACCACATGTTGATAACATCTCCTCACACCACATGTTGATAACATCACCTCACACCACATGTTGATAACATCACCTCACACCACATGTTGATAACATCACCTCACACCACATGTTGATAACATCACCTCACACCACATGTTGATAACATCACCTCACACCACATGTTGATAACATCACCTCACACCACATGTTGATAACATCACCTCACACCACATGTTGATAACATCACCTCACACCACATGTTGATAACATCACCTCACACCACATGTTGATAACATCACCTCACACCACATGTTGATAACATCACCTCACACCACATGTTGATAACATCACCTCACACCACATGTTGATAACATCACCTCACACCACATGTTGATAACATCACCTCACACCACATGTTGATAACATCACCTCACACCACATGTTGATAACATCACCTCACACCACATGTTGATAACATCACCTCACACCACATGTTGATAACATCACCTCACACCACATGTTGATAACATCACCTCACACCACATGTTGATAACATCACCTCACACCACATGTTGATAACATCACCTCACACCACATGTTGATAACATCACCTCACACCACATGTTGATAACATCACCTCACACCACATGTTGATAACATCACCTCACACCACATGTTGATAACATCACCTCACACCACATGTTGATAACATCACCTCACACCACATGTTGATAACATCACCTCACACCACATGTTGATAACATCACATCACACCACATGTTGATAACATCACATCACACCACATGTTCATAACATCACATCACACCACATGTTCATAACAGTGTTGCTCTCAATATTAAATCATGTCAATCTATGAAATAAAAACATTTCTCTCGTACTTTTTAACTGTTGTTATTATTGATTATCTTCTATAATAAGGGAGAATAATAATAAAAATATAAAAATTGGTGATATTGTCAGATATTTTTACTGGTAATTTTTAAGCACCAGCAGTTTTTATTTACAAATTTTGTTTCATTAATCTTTGGTTTAAGACTGAGGGAAGGGGGAAATTAGTATTGATAATATATAATTCTACATATTTTGGTATAGTGACCCCTCAAGAGAGGTTCCTGGATGTTGGTGAGGGGTTCTTGATCTGTGCTCCAGTTCCCTGAGTTCAGCCAGAATGCCTTTCATCTCTCACCCCCCACAGATGGTGTATAATCCATACGGGTTTAACGCTCCCCATGATAATTTTTTATACTGGAAGATGGTCAATCGACTGAGGTAGGAAGTGGGGGGAGGGAGGTTACTTGAAGCTGGTGAAAGGCTCTTGATTCAAGGAATTGGATCTGCCTTTCACTTCCTCGGATGAAACCTTATTGCTTCCCATTCTCCACGCTCTTTATGACTCCTACGGGTTTAACCCTTCCCCATAAGTATAATGAAAAATTCAAAATATGAAATCCTGATTATTATTATTTAGGGGAAGCTATACAAACGTAGGGGTAGAAAATTTCGACAAAACCTTTTCCACCAACACAGTGTCATTTAGCAGCATTACTTATGTGGTTATGCAAATACTGAATTGAACTTTGCGTCCTTGGAACAACACGAAGGTACTCACTTAGAAGGTACTGGCGAGGTGAACAACCTCTTCTCGTGGTGCAATGGCACAACCTCTGTAATATTTGATTTTCTCTGTTTAAGTTTGATTAACATATATTGAACACACACACACACACACACACACACACACACACACACACACACACACACATAGCGACAAGTGAAGAGGCGGGGCCAAGAGCTATGAATCGACCCCTGCAACCACAATTCGGTGAGTACTCACACAATCACATATCGGTCCACCATGCAAGGCCGAGGAATGTAGAGGGAGAGCTGTTAGAAGCAGGGATAGCAGTGAGTGAGTGAGGGGGGAGAAGGTGACAGGTCCCATGCAGAGGCACGACCATGCCACCAAGAGTTACAGGAAAAAATAAGGGAGACAATGGCTATGTACAAACGGGACCCAGAGACACAGAGGGAAAGGCAATGGGAGGAGGAGAGGGAAAAGTCAGTGTTTTTTCATGGGCTTCAGGAGAGTGAAGGGAGGACACATAATGAAAGACAGCAGAAAGAAAATCAGGAGATTGTAAACATCATCATAGAAATAGGCAAGGAGGACATTACTGAGATAGTAAATTTTCAGAGAATATGAGGGTACTTGAAGGGGAGAAATCAGTTGGTCAAACTGATTTGAATTTCAAGACAAATGGTGTGGAATAGGGTCCGGCAAGAGAAATCACAGCTGAAGGAATCAACAACATAGAAGAGGGTGTTCCTAGACTGTGACAGAGCAAGAACAGAATGATAGCAGCTGAGGGAGAAGACACAGAAACGAAAGGGGCTAGGAAGAGAGACAAGACAGAATCAGCAGAGGACAACCAGAGCCAGGCAGAGCAACATGAGCAAGTACACACACAACCAAGGCAAGAAGCTCACAAACAAACACGATATCCCAACACAAACCACAGTCCACACTTACAGCCCCACCCCACGCTATGCACACTGCCAGGTCCCCCACCCCACATACCCCCCAGAACACAGTGTTGTATGGTACACCAATGCTGATGGAATAACGAATAAATGAGAGGAGTGGCACGAGAGAATCAAAGAGGCATCACCGGACATCATAGCTCTTGCCGAAACCAAGCTCACAGGAATGATAACAGTGCCATCTTTCCAACGGGATATCAAATCTTGAGGAAAGACAGAGGGGGTGGAGGAGTGGCACTGCTCATCAAAAACCAGTGGGATTTTGACGAGCTGAAGAGAGGAGACAGAGGAGAAGCAAGAAACTACATAATAGGAACACTTCAGTCTGGAGGTCCCAAGGTGGTAATTGCAGTGATGTATAACCCACCATAGAACAGCAGGAGGCCAAGGCAAGAATATGATGAGAGTAACAGAGCGATGGTTGACACACTGGCTGAATTGACCAGAAAGGCTCATGCGAGCAGGGCAAGCTGATGATTGTATGTGACTTTAATCACAAAGAAATTGACTGGGAGAACCTGGAGCCACATGGGGGCCAAGAAATGTGGAGGGCTAAAATGATGGACACTACCAGAGAGAGGAGAGGACGAACCAGCAAGACTGGACCTAGTATTCTTGAGTAGTGCAGATATTGAGGATATCACATATGAAAGACCTCTCGGGCCAGTGACCACGTGGTTCTGAGCTTCGAATACAGAGTTACAAATGGAGAGGAAGCAGGAAGAGCAGGACAAATGAAGCCAAACTACAAGAGAGGGGACTACACAGGCATGAAGAATTTCCTGCACGAGGTTCAGTGGAACAGAGCACTGGCAGGAAAGTCAGTAAACGAATGATGGAATATGTGACAGCAGTATGCAAGGAAGCTGAGGAGAGGTTTGTAACCAAGGGAAACAGAAATAACGAGAAGGCCAGGATGAGCCCTTGGTTCACTCAGAGGTGTAGAGAGGCCAAAACCAAGTGTGCTAGAGAATGGAAGAAGTATAGAAGGCAAAGAACCCAGGAGAATAAGGAGAGCAGTCGTAGAGCCAGAAACGAATGTACACAGGTAAGAAGGGAGGCCAACGACAATATGAAAATGACATAGCAGCGAAAGCTAAATCTGACCCGAAGCTGTTGTACAGCCACATCAGGAGGAGAACAACAGTCAAGGACCAGGTAATCAGGCTGAGGAAGGAAGGAGGGGAGATCACAAGAAACGACCTCGTAGTATGCGAGTAGCTCAACATAAGATTCAAAGAAGTGTTCACAGAGGAGACAAAGGGACTCCAGAAAGACGGAGAGGTGGGGTACACCATCAAGTGTTGGACAAAATACATACAACCGAGGAAGCGAGCTAGATACCTCAGGCGATGGGGCTGGATAACATCTCTCCATGAGTCCTTAGAGAAGGAGCAGAGGTGCTATGAGTGCCACTAACAACAATCTTCAACACATCTATCGAAACGGGGACTACTTGAGGTATGGAAGACAGCAAATGTAATCCCAATATTTAAAAAAGGAGAAAGACACGAAGCATTAAACTACAGACCAGTGTCACTGACATGTATAGTATGCAAAGTCATGGAGAAGATTATCAGGAGAAGAGTGGTGGAACACCTAGAAACCAGCACGGTTTCAGGGATGGGAAATCCTGTGTCACAGACCTACTGGAGTTCTATGACAAGGTGACAGCAGTAAGACAAGAGAGAGAGGGGTGGGTAGATTGCGTTTTCTTGGACTGTAAGAAGGCTTTTGACAGTTCCACACAAGGATTAGTGCATAAGCTGGAGGACCAGGCAGGTATAACAGGGAAGGCGCTGCAGTGGATCAGGAATACCTCTCGGGAAGACATCAGAGAGTCATTGTACGTGACAAGGTGTCAAAGTGGGCGCCTGTGACGAGCGGGGTTCCATAGGGATCAGTCCTAGGACGGTACTGTTTCTGGTATATGTGAACGATATGACGGAAGGAATACTCAGAAGTATTCCTGTTTGCAGATGATGTGAAGTTGATGAGAAGAATTCAATCAGACGAGGACCAGGCAGAACTACAAAGGGATCTGGACAGGCTGCAGGCCTGGTCCAGAAACTGGCTTCTGGAGTTTAACCCCACCAAGTGCAAAGTCATGAAGATTGGGGAGGGCAAAGAAGACCGCAGACGGAGTACAATCTAGGGGGCCAGAGACTACAAACCTCACTCAACATATGGGTGCCTAGCAAACCTAAGAATAGCATTCCGACATCTCAATTATGAATCATTCGGGACCCTGTACACCTTGTATGTCAGGCCTATATTGGAGTATGCAGCACCAGTTTGGAACCCACACCTAGCCAAGCACGTACGGAAATTAGAGAAAGTGCAAAGGTTTGCAGCAAGACTAGTCCCGGAGCTGAGGGGCATGTCTACGAGGAGAGGTTAAGGGAAATCGACCTGACGACACTGGAGGACAGGAGAGATAGGGAAAATATGATAGCGATATATAAAATACTAAGAGGAATTGACAAGGTGGACAGAGGATGGTTCAGAAATGGGACACTGCAACAAAGGATCACAATTGGAAGTTGAAGACTCAGATGACTCACAGGGATGTTCGGAAGTATTTTTTCAGTCACAGAGTTATAAAGGAAGTGGAATAGTCTGATAAGTGATGCAGTGGAGGGGGTCAAATGCTTAGAAGAAGTTGATAAGCTTGGAGCAGGAAGTGACCTAGTAGTGACCAGTGAGAGGTGAGGGCAGAGGTGATGCTGTAAATGGGGGTGCTAGTATAGGAATACGTAATGATTGACTGTGAGGTGGTGTAGTGTGATGTGGGAAATGTGTAGTGTGAGGGGTGTAGTGTGAGGTGGTGTAGTGTGAGGGGTGAGTGTGGAGGGGTGAGTGTGAGGAGGTGTAGTGTGAGGGGTGTAGTGTGAGGGGGTAGTGTGAGGGGTGTAGTGTGAGGGGTGTAGTGAGGGTGTAGTGTGAGGGTGTAGTGTGAGGGTGTAGTGTGAGGGGTGTAGTGTGAGGGGTGAGATGTGAGGTGGTGTAGTGTGAGGGGTGTAGTGAGGGGTGTAGTGTGAGGCTGGTGTAGTGTGAGGCTGGTGTAGTGTGAGGGGGTGTAGTGTGAGGGTGGTGTAGTGTGAGGGGGTGTAGTGTGAGGCTGGTGTAGTGTAGGGGTGTAGTTGAGGGGTGTAGTGTGAGAGTGTAGTGTGAGGGTGTGAGTGTGAGGGGTGGTAGCGTGAGGGGTGTAGTGTGAGGCTGTGTATGTGAGGGTGTAGTGTGAGGGGTGTAGTAGGAGGTGTAGTGTGAGGGTGTAGTTGAGGGGTGTAGGTGAGGGGTGTGTAGTGAGGGTGTAGTGTGAAGGTGTGTATTGTGAGGGTGTGTGTGAGTGTGTGTAGTGAGGGTGTAGTGTGAGGGTGTGTAGTGAGGAGTTGTAGTGTAGGATGTATGTGAGGGCATGCAGTGTGAGGGTGTGTAGTGAGGGTGTAGTGTGAGGTGTGTGTAGTGAGTATGTAGTGTGAGGTGTGTGAGATATGAGGGTGTGTAGTGAGGGATGTAGTGTGTGTGTGTGTAGTGAGGATATGTAGTGTGACGGTGTGTAGTGAGGGTATGTAGTGTGAGGGTGTGTAGTGAGGATATGTAGTGTGAGGATGTATTGTGAGGGCATGCAGTGTGAGGGTGTGTAGTTAGGGTATGTAGTGTGAGGGTGTGTAGTGAGGGTATATAGTGTGACGGTGTGTAGTGAGGGTATGTGGTGTGAGGGGTGTGTAGTGAGGGTGTGTAGTGTGAGGGGTGTAGTTTGTGTTGAGTTTTGAAGGTTGATACACAAGAGGCACGCACACATACACTCTCCCTTAAAAAAGATTAATGAGGGTAGTGTCTCCTCTGCCATATTTTTCTGATGAGAGGTGCCAGCAGATACGTACATACACAAACAGGAGCTGTGACTCGGCCCCTGCAACCACAACTAGGTGAGTACTCAGAGAGAGAGAGAGAGAGAAAGGCAGGTAGGTTTGCAACGAGACTAGTCCCAGAGCTAAGGGCCATGTCCTACGAGGAGAGGTTAAGAGAACTCGACCTGACGACACTGGAGGACAGGAGGGACAGGGGGAACATGATAATGACATAAAAATACTGAGAGGAATCGACAAGGTGGACAGAGACATGTTTCAGAGATGGGACACATCAACAAGGGGTCACAATTGAAAGTTGAAGACTCAGATGAGTCACAGGGATGTTAGGAAGTATTTCTTCAGTCATAGAGTTGTCAGGAAGTGGAGTAGTCTGGAAAGTGATATAGTTTAGGCAGGATTCATACATAGTTTTAAGAAGAGGTATGATAAAGCTCACGGAGCAAGGAGAGTGACTTAGCGACTAGTGAAGAGCCGGGACCAGGAGCTGTGACTTGACCCCTGCAACCACAGTTAGGCGAGTACACACACACACACACACACACACACACATATACACACAACATATAAGATACTGAGAGGAATAGACAGGTGGACAGAGACAGAATGTTCCAGAGATGGGACACAGCAACAAGGGGACACAGTTGGAAGTTGAAGACTCAGATGAATCACAGGGATGTTAGGAAGTATTTCTTCAGTCATAGAGTGGTCGGGAAGTGGAATAGCTTGGGAAGCGATGTAGTGGAGGCAGGTTCCATACATAGCTTTAAGGAGAGGTATGATAAAGCTCATGGAGCAGGGAGCGTGACCCAGTAGCGACCAGTGAAGAGGCGGGGCCAGGAGCTATGACTCGACCCCTGCAACCACAACTAGGTGAGTACAACTAGGCGAGTACACACACACATTATGTATATATATATATATATATATATATATATATATATATATATATATATATATATATATTATATGTCGTGCCGAATACGTAAAACTTGCTATTTTGGCTTAAATAGCAACGCTCTTCTTGCCGAATAAGGCAAACGAAAATTTGTGTATGCAATAATTTCACAAAAATAATTCTGAACCTAACGAAAAAATATAATTCATTGCGTTTGTTTATTATTAAATTATTGTAAACTTATCTAAAATATATTTAGTTGGATTAGACTAAATTAAATTGCGTTGGTTATAATAAAATTAGGTAAGTTTTCTAAGGTTCTTTTGGTACAAAATTATTAATTTTTACATTAATACAAATGAAAAATATATATCTTTAAACGTATAAGAGAAAATTTTAGGAAGGACTTAATTTTAAAGGAGTTCTTGCTATTTGACCAATTTACCTATTCGCACGATATATATATATATATATATATATATATATATATATATATATATATATATATATATATATATATATATATATATATATATATATATATATATATATATATATTAAGCGGTTTGAAACCAATGATCAGCCTAGCATATGACAGTAAAATCATACAGAGGTCCACATAGGGTAAGTATATTTAGGACGGGTACACGTAAGTACATATATACAATATATATATTATATATATATATGTATATATGTAAATTATATACATATATACATATATATATATATATATATATATAATATATATATATATATATATATATATATATATATATATATATATATATATATATATATATATATGTCTACCGATTAGGTAAAACTGGTCAATTAGCAAGAACTCATCAAAAATTAAGTCCTTTCTAAAAATTTCTCTTATACGTTTAAAGATATATTTTTTTCATTTGTTAATGTAAGAATTTATAATTTTTACCAAGAGAAACTTTGAAAACCTACCTAACCTTATTACAACAAGCGCAATTTAATTTAGCCTAACCCAACTAAATATATTTTAGATACGTTAACATTAATTTTATAATAAACAAACACAATGAAATATATTTATTTCGTTATGTTCAGAATGATTTTGCGAAATTATTGCATACACAAATTTTTACTTGTCTTATATGGCAAGGTGAGCGTTGCTATTTAAGCCAAAATCGCAAGTTTTACCTAATCGGCACGACATATATATATACAGTGGTAACATGGTATAAGTCCTTATTCCGTCCCAGGAACTTGGACTTATACCAAACAGGACGTATACCAAACGAATTTTCTCATAAGAAATATAGGGAAAACAATTAATCCGTTCCCATGAAAAAAAATCATATTGTTATTGGCATATTATACATTGATGGGGTTGTATAAAATAATTTAAACACTGCTTAATACTAAAATACATACATAAATACAAAAGAATTAGATGAAATAAAATGCAAATTTAACCTCACTTTACTTTACTAGGATAGTGCTGAGAAGGGAGGAGGAGGAAATGTTATTGTTTGGAAGAAGTCTTCCTCTCTTGTCTCTCTCTTTTTCTATTTGGACCTGGTTGAAGCTCACCAGGTTCTGCCTTCTCCTCAGGATGTTTCGGAAATGTGACATTGTCTGGTCATTCCAGACAATGCTATTACAGCTTGTTTGGGCTTTGTTGGGGTAGTACTTTTCAGTAAAGTTTTTGATGTCCATGCATTTGGCAAAGATTTCCTTGATTAATGAAGTAAGGGCTCCCTCTGTCTCCTCTTCCGAGCCTTAAGAGAGTGCATCCATCTTAGTCTTGTGCTCCTCCTTCTCAAGTTCCTGCAGTTCCTCAGTGGTCAGCTCTTCCCTGTGCCCCTCCACTAACTCCTCCACTAAGAGAGAGAGGTAAACAAGGGTAGCGCGCGGTGTCGTGATTCATTTTTTGACCCATACAAGTTCTAGCACGCTAGTCGTATTCCAAACAAAGGTGGTATACCAAGCAAACATTTTCGCGTCCAAACAGGACGTATACCAAGTTGGACTTATTACGAAGCGGAACGAATGGATTTGTCAGTTAAAAACAGAGTAGGGGAGTTAGTAGATGGGGAGCTGGAGGTATTGGGTAAATGGCGGGAATATTTTGAGGAACTTTTAAATGTCGATGAAAAGAGGGAGGCGATAATTTCATGTACTGGACAGGGAGGTACAACATCGTTTAGGAATGAAGAAGAGCAGGATGTGAGTGTGGGGGAGGTGCGTGAGGCATTACGTAGAATGAAAGGGGGTAAAGCAGCTGGAATTGACGGAATCATGACAGAAATGTTAAAAGCAGGGGGGGATATAGTGTTGGAGTGGTTGGTGTTTTTGTTTAATAAATGTATGAAAGAGGGGAAGGTACCTAGGGATTGGCAGCGAGCATGTATAGTTCCTTTATATAAAGGGAAGGGGGATAAAAGAGAGTGTAAAAATTATAGGGGAATAAGTTTACTGAGTATACCAGGTAAAGTGTATGGCAGGGTTATTATTGAAAGAATTAGAGGTAAGACAGAGAGTAGGATTGCAGATGAGCAAGGAGGCTTTAGAGTGGGTAGGGATGTGTAGATCAAGTGTTTACAGTGAAGCATATATGTGAACAGTATTTAGATAAAGGTAGAGAAGTTTTATTGCATTTATGGATTTAGAAAAGGCATATGATAGAGTGGATAGGGGAGCAATGTGGCAAATGTTGCAAGTGTATGGAATAGGTAGTAAGTTACTGAAGGCTGTAAAGAGTTTTTATGAGGATAGTGAGGCTCAGGTTAGGTGTGTAGGAGAGAGGGAGATTACTTCCCGGTAAAAGTAGGTCTTAGACAGGGATGTGTAATGTCACCATGGTTGTTTAATATATTTATAGATGGGGTTGTAAAAGAAGTAAATGCTAGGGTGTTTGGGAGAGGGGTGGATTAAATTATGGAGAATTAAATGCAAAATGGGAGTTGACACAGTTACTTTTTGCTGATGATACTGTGCTTATGGGAGATTCTAAAGAAAAGTTGCAAAGGTTAGTGGACGAGTTTGGGAGAGTGTGTAAAGGTAGAAAGTTAAAAGTGAACATAGATAAGAGTAAGGTGATGAGGGTATCAAACGATTTAAATAAAGAAAAATTGGATATCACATTGGAGAGAGGGATTATGGAAGAAGTAAATGTTTTCAGATATTTGGGAGTTGACGTGTCAGCGGATGGGTTTATGAAGGATGAGGTTAACCATAGAATTGATGAAGGAAAAAAGGTGAGTGGTGCATTGAGGTATCTGTGGAGACAAAAACGTTATCCATGGAGGCAAAGAAGGGAATGTACGAAAGTATAGTGGTACCAACACTCTTATATGGGTGTGAAGCATGGGTTGCAAATGCTGCAGCGAGGAGGAGGCTGGAGGCAGTGGAGATGTCCTGTCTAAGGGCAATGTGTGGTGTAAATATTATGCAGAAAATTCGGAATGTGGAAATTAGGAGAAGGTGGAGTTACTAAAGTATTTGTCAGAGGGCTGAAGAGGGGTTGTTGAAGTGGTTTGGTCATTTAGAGAGAATGGATCAAAGTAGAATGACTTGGAGAGCGTATAAATCTGTAGGGGAAGGAAGGCGGGGTAGGGGTCGTCCTAGAAAAGGTTGGAGGGAAGGGGTAAAGGAGGTTTGTGGGCGAGGGGCTTGGACTTCCAGCAAGCATGTTGAGCGTGTTAGATAGGAGTGAATGGAGACGAATGGTTTTTGGGACATGACGATCTGTTGGAGTGTGAGCAGGGTAACATTTTGTGAAGGGATTCAGGAAACCAGTTAATTGATTTAGTTGGACTTGAGTCCTGGAAATGGGAAGTACAATGCCTGCACTTTAAAGGAGGGGTCTGAGATAGTGACAGCTGGGAGGGACTTTTCTCAGCTGTCGTATCTGAGCTCCTCTGCAAAGACAGTGATTATGTATGAGTGTGGTGAAAGTGTTGAATGATGATGAAAGTTTTTTCTTTTGGGGATTTTCTTTCTTTTTGGGTCACCCTGCCTCGGTGGGAGACGGCCGACTTGTTGAAAAAAAAAAAAATATATATATATATATATATATATATATATATATATATATATATATATATATTGCCAGAAGCGGAGGAGAGAGAGATACATGATAATATATACCTGGAAAGTACTTGAGGGCCTGGTCCCAAATCTGCACACTGCCATAACAACATACTGGAGTGAGAGATATGGGAGAAAGTGTAAAATAAACCCAGTGAGGAGCAGGGGTGCGGTGGGGACAATACGGGAGCACTGTATTAACATCCGGGGTCCCAGACTATTCAACATCTTACCAGAAGATATCCGAAACACGGCTGGAACCAGTGTAGAAGCCTTCAAGAGGAAACTGGACAAATATCTTCACCAGGTGCCAGATCAACCAGGCTGTGATGGATATGTGGGGCAGCGGGCCTCCAGCAGCAACAGCCTGGTTGACCAGGGAAGCACCAGACGAGCCTGGCAAATGGCCGGGCTCAGAGAGTAGATACTCTCGAAACTCTTCAAAGGTAAGGTATCTGAGAATTGACCCCTGCAACCACAAATGGGTGAGTACAAGAAAAAAAAACCTGGGCCAAGTGTATAGACAAGTACCTTTGACAAAGGGTAGCTAATAAAAAACAAAAAAGGCACAATACCGTGACTGGAACAATACACAATACACAACCCGCACATATAAAAGGAGAGGAGCTTACGACGACGTTTCGGCCACTCTTAACACCAACTTACATTCACTGCGTCCAAGGACTGGGCCGCTTGAACCCTGCAAGCATGTCAGGTCCATCTTGGTGTATACAACACTAGTATGGAACTCACACCTGATAAAACATGTTGAGAAAATGCAGAGGTATGCAGCGAGACTAATCCCATATCTGAGGTGAGGGAGCTAATAGGAGAGTCTAGAAGGACTTTACCTGACGAAATTAGGTGAATGAAGTACCAGGGAAAACATGATAACGACATATAAAATATCGTACTCAGAGGACTTGATAAGGTGGACAGGATTAGACTGTTCAATAGGCGGGAAATAGGTATACGAGGGCTCAGTATAAAGTTAAATACACGCGAGTCACGGGGATATCAGGAAGTATTTCCTCAGCATGAGTTAGATCAGCCAGTGGAATGAACTGGTCGATGTAGTATTGGAAGCAGTCTCCATTCGGTTTTAAGAATAGGTATAGCAGGGATCAAGGGGCTAAGAGGGAGTAAACCCAGGAAGTGGCAAGTTAAGTTGCGGGGCCAAGAGCTCGAATTCAGTCCCTACAACCACAAATGGGTGAGTTAACATTACGCTTCTCTTCTTCCCACATGACGCAGATTAGCTGGTCTATCAGTCACAGTTAGCGTCCCCTCATACATACATCAATATCTCTCCCCTCAGCAGACAAAATGAAGCAAATGAGGGCTGGGTACACGACCCCTCTTTCCTGCATTGTGACGCCACACTCCCTTCTATGCTAGTAGGTGAACCATAGTTTTGGCTCTCTCCCAGTTCGCGCTCTCTCTCTCTCTCTCTCTCTCTCTCTCTCTTCTCTCTCTCTCTCTCTCTCTCTCTCTCTCTCTCTCTCTCTCTCTCTCTCTTTCCCTTCCTCCTCACACAAAGGTCTAATATCGCACCTTACCTACACCATTTATGTTAGCCTTCATCTTTATTGACAGTAAAAGTGGTGAGGCGAGGACGATGAAGGAGGATGGTGTTTATTGTTTCAGTAGACTGTGAGTGAATGTCTGTGGTGAGGCGTGGAGGGTGAAAGAGAAGGACTATTGTTTCAGTAGACTGTGAGTGAATGTCTGTGGTGAGGCGTGGAGGGTAAAAGAGAAGGACCATTGTTTCAGTAGACTGTGAGTGAATGTCTGTGGTGAGGCGTGGAGGGTGAAAGAGAAGGACTATTGTTTCAGTAGACTGTGAGTGAATGTCTGTGGTGAGGCGTGGAAGGTGAAAGAGAAGGACTATTGTTTCAGTAGACTGTGAGTGAATGTCAGCGATGAGGCGTGGAGGGTAAAAGAGAAGGACCATTGTTTCAGTAGACTGTGAGTGAATGTCTGTGGTGAGGCGTGGAGGGTGAAAGAGAAGGACCATTGTTTCAGTAGACTGTGAGTGAATGTCAGCGATGAGGCGTGGAGGGTGAAAGAGAAGGACCATTGTTTCAGTAGACTGTGAGTGAATGCATGATGGGGTCTTACTTAGTATTGTTTTAGTTTCATTGAACGGGTGTAAGAGACAGACTGGGTCCTTACATTATTTTGGTGCCAGCTGTGAAAATAATAATAATAATAATACTGAGGAGAAGTCTACTGCTGCTGGTGCTTCAAAAGGAAGATAAACAAGAAAATAAAGGTAATAAATGTGATGGATATTTACAAACACATCGTTACTATCTCATACTACTTACCACCAAAGTTACCAGTGACCCATGGGAGAAGTATCTTCTGGAGTCACTCTGTTAGTTACCAGGTGTCAAAGGCACGTGTCGATAGACACTTTGCCTCTGTGTATGTGTGTACTCACCTATATGTGGTTCAGGGTTCACAGCTCCTGGTCCGCCTCTTCGCTGGTCACTACTGGATCCTGTCTCTACTACTTCACTCCAGATTGTTGCATTTCCTGACAACTCATCTGAGTTTTCAACTTCCAGTTGTGTCCTCTTGTTCCTGTATCCCATCTCTGAAGCATTCTGCCCCTGTTCACCCTGCCAATTCCTCTCAGTATTTTATACGTCGTTATGTCATCCCTATCTCTCCTGTTCTCCAGTGTCATCAGGTTGAGTTCCCTTAACCTCTCCTAATACGACATATCCTTAGCTCTGGGACTAGTCTTGTTGCAAACATTTGCACTTTCCCTAATTTCTTGACCAGGCGGGTGCGCACTCACCTATGTTCACCTATATGTTGTTGTGGTATGGTTTGTATGGTTGTGGTGTGGTTTGTGTGGTGGTTGTGCGTGGCACTGGTGGTTGAGGTGTGATTATGTGTGACAGTGGTGATTGTGGTGGTGGCGGTGGTGGTTGTGGTGTTTCGCTCTCTTGATTGATAGTGGCATATTGTCTGTGTTGTAGGTCATCACCACCACCACCACCACTGTCAAGACGTGAATTGGCATGAGTTCATACCCCAGCAGCGCCGTGGGCATGGGCAAGTACGATGTAGGCAGCAGTGCCACAAGACAGCTGGCACACGACACACCATTCTGCTTTAAACCCTGCAAGAGCAATCGTTCGAGTAGTATAATGCAGGAGGTGATTGCAACAATATAAAACTACTCTGCCCAGGTTTAAGTGGAAGTGATGTGTCGTGTACCAGCTGTCATGTCTTACTCATGTCTACATCGTAACTGTCTGTGCCCACGGGCGCTGCTGGGGCATCAACTCGTGCAGGTCAGCGTCACTGACCCAGAGTCACTCAAACTAAACCTCACATTTCTGTGATACAGTGGGTAACACTTTACTACTTAATATACCATTGACGTGACATACCACTGACACCACCATCACCACCACCACCACCTACCATCACCACCACCCCCACCATCACCACCATCACACGCCATCATCACCATTACCACCACCATCACCACCATCACCACCACCATCACCCCACCGCCACCATCACCACCACCGCCACCATCACCACCGCGACCATCACCACCATCAACGCCATCATCACCATTACCACCACCATCACCACCATTACCACCACCATCACCACCATTACCACCATTACCACCACCATCACCACCATTACCACCATTACCACCACCATCACCACCACCACCATCATAACCATCACCATCATAACCAGCACCACCACCACCGCCATCACCACCATAACCAGCACGACCACCACCGCCACCATCACAACCGCCATCACCACCATCACCGTATCATCACAATCACCATCATCACCACCACCACCATCATCACCACCACCATCATCCACCACCACCATCATCACCACACCATCATCACCACCACCATCACATCACCACCACCACCATCACCACCACCACCATCACCATCATCCATCACCACCACCATCACCACCACCACCCATCACCACTACACACCACCACCACCACCACCACCCCATCACCACCATCATCATCACCACCACCATCACCAACCACCATCACCACCACCACCATCACCACCACACCATCACCACTCACCACATCACCACCACCCATCACCACCACCATCACCACCACCATCATCCACCATCACACCACCATCATCACCATCACCACCATCACCACCACCATCATCACCACCACCACCATCATCACCACCATCATCACCACCACCACCATCACACCACCATCATCACCACCACCACCATCATCACCACCACCACCACCATCACCATCATCACCACCACCACCATCATCATCAACAACAACAACAACAACAACAGTAGCAGCTGCCGTAGAATAAATCTAATCTTGTATGAGAAACATAAATTCTTACATAAAAAGACATTAATACGCAAGTAGCATCAACAGCCATCAGCAACAGAATCGGTAGCAGGTACTGAAGAATCAGTAGTATCATCAGCATGATGATGATGATGATGATGATGATCATCATCATCATCAGCAGCAGCAGCAGCATCAGCTTTAGCTGTCATCGTTGTTATGATCATCAACAACATCATCACTTTAGTCATGCTGTGACGTTCATCAATCATTATAATTTACATCATCCATCATCGTCACCATAATTTTCTTCTGTTCATATATTTTTTTTTTCAACTTTTGCCATCCCTCAGTAGCCTGGCCGAGGGAACGTGTCACCCCCCTGTGTGTGTGTACTCACCTAGTTGTGGTTGCAGGGGTCGAGTCACAGTTCCTGGCCCCGCCTCTTCACTGGCCGCTACTCGGTCACTTCCCGCTCCATGATCTTTATCATACCTCCTCTTAAAGCTATGTATGGATCCTGCCTCCACTACATCACTTCCCAGACAATTCCACTTCCTGACAACTCTGTGACAAGAAATACTTCCTAACATCCCTGAGGTTCATCTGAGTCTTCAACTTCCAACTGTGACCCCTTGTTGCTGTCTCCCATCTCTGGAACATCCTGTCTCTGTCCACCTTGTCGATTCCTCTTAGTATTTTATATGTCGTTTTCATGTCCCCCCTATCTCTCCTGTCCTCCAGTGTCGTCAGGTCGATTTCCCTTAGCCTCTCCTCGTAGGACATACCCCTTAGCTCCGGGACTAGTCTTGTTGGAAACCTTTGCACTTTCTCTAGTTTCTTTACATGCTTGGCTAGGTGTGGGTTCCAAACTGGTGCTGCATACTCCAATATGGGCCTAACGTACACAGTGTACAGGGTCCTGAACGATTCCTTATTAAGATGCCGGAATGCTGTTCTTAGGTTTGCTAGGCGCCCGTATGATGCAGCAGTTATTTGTTGATGGCCTAGAGATCGCCTGGTTTTCCATTCCCCAACCCATCTTTCCTTGAGTGAGGTTTATAGTCTCTGTCCCCTAGAGTGTACTCCGCTCGGTCTTCTTTGCCCTTCCCCAATCTTCATGACTGCACTTGGTGGGGTTGAACTCTAGGAGCCAATTGCTGGACCAGGCTTGCAGCCTGTCCAGATCCCCTTGTAGTTCTGCCTGGTCCTCTTCCGATTGTATTCTTCTCATCAACTTCACATCATCTACAAACAGGGACACTTCGGAGTCTTTTCCTTCCGTCATGTCGTTCACAAATACCAGAAACAGCACCGGTCCTAGGACTGACCCCTGTGGAACCCCACTCGTCACAGGCGCCCACTGACACCTGTGTGTGTGTGTGTGTGTGTGTGTGTGTGTGTGTGTGTGTGTGTGTGTGTGTGTGTGTGTGTGTGTGTGTGTGTGAAGTCTACAGTGGTTGAGTTACAGGTTTTTAGTTCGCTTTATTCTGTTTTTTTTTTTACCTTGTTTTTCTGATGTGATATACTGTATCATTTGTATTTACAAAATCAAGTGTGGCTACATAGTATTTGTTAAAGGAGGAGAAATGTACTCTTGCTGTCCTGTCTTCAGTATGTTTGTTGCTATCGGAGAAGAGCTATGCTCGTGGTACTCATCAGATTGTGTTTGCCGGCTTCTATCCATAGCTCCTGGCTCCGCCACGTTTATCACAATCTTCATTTTTTCTGGCTTCCAGAGCCCGATTATTCTACTTCTTGTCTCTAGCACCTCTTCATCTAATGCCATCCACTTATTCCTTTATTCAGTCCTTGGACCCATGATGTGACTGTTTTTCTTAGACTACCTCCCACAGGATGAGCATGGACTTCATAATGAAGATATCAAACTAAACTAACATACGAATGAAAAAGTGCTTCGTGCTTTGAGAAAAGTTTGGACAGGTGGGTGGGGTGGTTTTGAAAGACTTGTGTAGTATAGGCCAGTAGGCCTGCCGCAGTGTTCCTCCATTCTTATTTTCTATCTGTGGCTCATCTTCGTCTATTAAGTTTCCTCGCTCCCTCTCCTCGAGTTTTCATGAAGTCTATCTGGAGTGTGTTAAGAGGGTCAACGCCCCCGCGGCCCTGTACTAGACCAGGCCTCCTAATGGATGGCCTGATCAACCAGGCTGTTGGTACTAGTTGCAAGATGTCCATCGTATGCAGCACAGCCTTGCTGATCAGGAAATGACTTAAATTTGTCTAGATCGTCTCAAACAGCATTTTCTTATTCGTTATTTAATGGGGATTAGGTCTTTAAAGCAGGTCACTAAGCATTAAACTTATACATTTGTCAGCGAGTAGACTCACAGATCATGTGTTATGGTCAGTGGTGTGTGTACACTTGCTCGCTGTTTCCTCTCCCACAGCTGATGAACTGTTATGCAGATTTCTGTATTTATGTGTAGATAGGTAGTATATAATGTAAAGTGTTGGTACTGTAACAAAGTACTCCATAATTTTATAAATAATGTCATCAATTTGTGGGCGCCCACAAATTGATGACATAAAATTATGGAGCATTTTTTCACTGTACCAACACCTTACATTATACATTACCGATCTTTACACAAATGTAGAAACCTGCATAACATGAACTTTTAATGGAATACCTAAAGATATTGTCTGCCCTAAAAGATATCTTCCTTGCATGAGCTAACACTTAAAATCTGTCAGCTCAGACTGACCCATCTTGTGTGACGGAATTTGACAGGAAAGCATAGCTAGCCTTTGTTCCCACTGTATAACTGTCACGTGGGATAGGGTGGCATCACGCTACTGATATATCCAGTTTTGTTAAAATATCCTTTTTATCCCAGCTTTCACATCGGCTTTTCGGCTTTTCTCCACATCTACCGTTTTTTTCTTTAACCTTTCCGCCTCTGTCCTCATTTACCCTCGTCCCACCCTTTCTTTCCCTCCACCCTATTCCTCCTCTCCTAACCCTCCTCTCATAAATGTTCATCTGGGTTGACTGAACAAAAAGGCACGGGACAGTAACACTGCGGAACCCAGGAGATAGTGCCTCCTTTCTCACCCCTCTACCTCCTCCATCTCCCTGTTACCTCTCCCTCTTCCCCTCTCCCTCACACCCTCCTCCTTCCTCTTTCCTCTCCTTCACCCCTTCTCTCTTTCCCCTTTCACCACTCCCTCTTCTCTGTCCCTCCATCACCTTTTGCTTCTTTACTTCGCAAGGTTCCGGGTTCGACTCCCTGGTACGGAGAAACATATGGACTGCCCTTAATTAACCCACCTATCAGTGAAGAGAATGTACCTGTGTGTTAGTCCACTGGGGGTTACGGGATAAATGTTCTGTAAGTACATTCTGCTGGAATGTACACCACACTGGTGTTGTTGTAAAACACTGGTGTTGTGTGTAAAACACATGGTTTGTGTGTGTAAAACACACTGGTGTTGTGTGTAAAACACACTGGTGTTTGTGTGTAAAACCACACACTGGTGTTGTGTGTGAAACACACTGGTGTTGTGTGTGTGAAAACACACTGGTGTTGTGTGTAGTAAAACACACTGGTGTTGGTGTAATAACACACTGGTGTTGGTGTGTGTGTAAAACACTGGTTCACTGGTGTTGTGTGTAAAACACACTGGTGTTGTGTGTGTAAAACACACTGGTGTTGTGTGTGTAAAACACACTGGTGTTGTGTGTGTAAAACACACTGGTGTTGTGTGTGTAAAACACACTGGTGTTGTGTGTGTAAAACACACTGGTGTTGTGTGTGTAAAACACACTGGTGTTGTGTGTGTAAAACACACTGGTGTTGTGTGTAAACCACTGGTGTTGTGTGTAAAACACACTGGTGTTGTGTGTGTAAAACACACTGGTGTTGTGTGTGTAAAACACACTGGTGTTGTGTGTGTAAAACACACTGGTGTTGTGTGTGTAAAACACACTGGTGTTGTGTGTGTAAAACACACTGGTGTTGTGTGTGTAAAACACACTGGTGTTGTGTGTGTAAAACACACTGGTGTTGTGTGTGTGTAAAACACACTGGTGTTGTGTGTGTGTAAAACACACTGGTGTTGTGTGTGTGTAAAACACACTGGTGTTGTGTGTGTGTAAAACACACTGGTGTTGTGTGTGTGTAAAACACACTGGTGTTGTGTGTGTAAAACACACTGGTGTTGTGTGTGTGTAAAACACACTGGTGTTGTGTGTGTAAAACACACTGGTGTTGTGTGTGTAAAACACACTGGTGTTGTGTGTGTAAAAGACTCCTGTACATGCTGGAATGGTTCAAAAATTGTCGCTTTTTCTCAATTTCCTCTTCCATCTCTATATCTCTTCCCCCTCCTCTCCCTCTCCCCATGACCTTTGTCTCATCCCTGTCTCACACCTCCACTTCACCCCTTCGCTCTTCTCTAACCTTTCGGCCCAATCACTTAATTTTACTACTTCCTCACGTTTCGCCTGTTACCTTTTCCATTCACCCTTCCTCTCACTCTCACCCTCCATCTTCTCCTAGTTTATTTCCTCCTCTCGCTCTCATTCTCCATCATTTCCTAATTTACTTACTTCCCTGTTCTCCTCCTTCCCTTCTTCCTCCTCCTCTAAACACATTCCCGTTCCTCCCAGAGAGAAAGTTTTATGTCAAGAGGTTGAGTGTCAACTCATCTTTTAGTAGATCTCAGCAACGAGCGTCCTTAGCAACGAGCGTCCTTAGCAACGGCGTCGAACAGCTGGTCATGTGAGAAGTGTGTTGATGCTGGCGGCGTGAGATGGCTGAGTGTGTGTTGATACTGGTAGCTTGGGATGACTGGGAGTTTGTTGATACTAGTAGCGTGGGATGACTGGCAGTGTGTTAATGGTGCTGTTCTATATCGGTAATCTCTCGTTGAAGGTTTGCTTTGCTTGTGATACATTCTCGTTTTTAAGCAATACTGTAACCCTGAATTTTTTCCTTCCCACATACATAATATCGAAACGTTGATATACAGGTGATTCGGAAATAGGGAAGTAGGTAGGTAAGTCGATGCCAAAAAAAAAAAAAAAAGGTAGTTGGTGCATTACGAAAGTAGGCAATGTTGTATGAAAAAAGTAGTTAAGGCCGTTCAGAAGTAGCAAAAGTAGCACAAAATTATGAAGTGAAGGCTTAGAGGCAGGACCAGAAGCTGTGGCACAACTCACGCAAGTACACTCAATTAGAAGGTATATTTACACATTCAAATTCTATACCCAGACAGTTCAAATACTTGGTCCTCCCTCAAGCACTTCTGATCTGAGAAATTGGACCTACCCTCCCTTTCCTTGGATCAAACTCAATTGCCTTCCATTTCCCTAGGGAATCCTGCTCAAGTGCCATTACCGAACGAATTTACGTCCTTAAGAAATAATGTCATGTAGGTTAGTCTATTTCAGACCCCCAAAACTACACTTCCACAAGAACTTACAAAATTATACTTACATAATTGCACGATTTCTGGGGTATTCGTTAACCGAGGGTCCACTATAAGACGTATGCAGCATTAAGGTATGTTTATTCTGGAACGTTTCCCCTACACTATAGGCACTATAGGAGGCAGCAGAAGCAGTGCAGATGTGAAGACCATGTAATCAGTCCATCACACTGAAGAAAAGTTCTGCTTCAGAGTCTGGAACAATGTGAAGCCGAAGCATCACAGTGGAGACTTATAACTTACTAAGGTGAGGCGCGAAAATCTTGACGACACAGGAAGCAGGGCTCACTAGTAGAAGTAAGAATGTAATAACTGAATTTGAGATTATGTCCCTGATTAGTTTCTCATTGTTCGTGAAGACCAAGTCTAGAAAATTGTCGTTCTTGGTGAGCTGCGTCATCTTTTGTTTTAGAGCAAACCTTTCACAGAGCGCCAGTAACTCCCTGGTATGTAGCTGTTGGGCTAGCAGACGTCCAGGTACTACGTCTGATACAATACTGCTCTCACCCATCTGCTGTTCAACATATGGCAGATTGAAATCTCCAAGGTAGATAACATTTGATGTATGGTGTTTCAGGTTGTTAAGGCACCTGTTTTCTATCCTCCTTATCTGTTCCGCGAATTCTTTAGCCACTGCCAACTGTAGTTTATATACAAGAATAATTACCAGATTCCTTTTCTTCATTCTCAGCTAAGGTAGCATTTGATGAGTTCAAAAGTCTCTAATATACATTTATATATATATATATATATATATATATATATATATATATATATATATATATATATATATATATATATATATATATATATATATATATATATATATATTTATATATATATATATATACACATATACACACACATTTTATGAATGCAATAAACTTGTTATGTAGAGAAGTAAGTTATTGAGTGTGATGTAGGAACGTGAGATCCAGCTGCTCGGATCACCTCTGAACTCTGGCCTTGTCATCACACTCAAGCACACATGTTTGCAAAAACTAAACAAAAAGTCTTATAGAAGCGTAGCCATCTGCTGAAGCACTACAGATCACTCTCAAGGGTTGACGTGCTTGATCAACAGCTAATCTTGGCAGGGTAGGATATGATGATCCTTAATCGGATCAGTGAGTGGCATACGGAAATCTAACGCTGTGGGATACTAAGATATCTTTCTTCTGGATAGCTTGTTTGCGATTGATATCTTGAGTTTGTTTTTTGGACGATGGTGATAATGAGATGGAGCCACTGCCTTCGTAGGATGTGTGTGTCGCTACTCCTGCCTTGGGGATGTAGAGGCAGCCAGTGTCTGCGACCTCCCTCGCTGGTACACACTCACTACCGGTCTTGATGCCACAGCTGGAACCGGTATATACACCCGGGGTGCTCTCTCTCTCATAAACACACACGCACTCAACTGAGAGGGTGCACAGGCTAGCAGTTTAATGAGACATACGGGGACTAGATGATCAGCGAGGCAAAGAGAATGGAGGGAGTAGGAGATCAACGAGACGTAAGGGTGGAGAAAGTGGAGATCACCTAAGCACTAGCCCCTCCATCCCATCCCAGTCTAGCCCCTCCATCTCAACCCAGTCTAGCCCCTCCATCTCAACCCAGTCTAGCCCCTCCAGTGATACACGTGTATATTTGAACATTGCCAGAGACTATTCAGACACCTGAATGCCAGACATATCACATCCGTTTTCTTTTATTATTTTGCTAATATAAAAAAACGCGGTACAAACCAAATGATATAAAACCTAAACTTGATGGTAATTAAGAGAAATCTTAAGTGAGGGCAGCAGTGTTTAGGCGTGTGTAATGATAGGTCATCCTGATAATAAACGTCAGTTTATCACTGTGGCTGAGACAGTCGGATGTGTGACTGTAACACTGGAATGTAACTGATTGTGTCTGTATTGTGCCGTTCCTCTCCTGAGTGCGGGTTTACGATGAATTGTTCCAGTCACAGTATTGTCACTTTTCAGGCTTTATTGTTCCGTACTGTGGTGGGTCCCACTTTATTGTTCCGTACTGTGGTGGGTCCCACTTTATTGTTCCGTACTGTGGTGGGTCCCACTTATTGTTCCGTACTGTGGTAGGTCCCACTTTATTGTTCCATACTGTGGTGGGTCCCACTTTATTGTTCCGTACTGTGGTGGGTCCCACTTTATTGTTCCGTACTGTGGTGGGTCTCACTTTATTGTTCCGTACTGTGGTGGGTCCCACTTTATTGTTCCGTACTGTGGTGGATCCCACTTTATTGTTCCGTACGGTGGGTGGGTCTCACTTTATTGTTCCGTACTGTGGTGGGTCCTACTTTATTGGTTCCGTACGATGGGTGGGTACCACTTTATTGTTCCGTACTGTGGGTGGGTACCACTTTATTGTCCTGTACTGTGGGTGGGTTCCACTTTATTGTTCCGTACAGTGGGTGGGTCCCACTTTATTGCTCCGTACGTTGGGTGGGTCCCACTTTATTGCTCCGTACGGTGGGTGGGTCCCACTATTGCTCCGTACGGTGGGTGGGTCCCACTTTATTGCTCCGTACGGTGGGTGGGTTCCACTTTATTGCTCCGTACGGTGGGTGGGTCCCACTTTATTGCTCCGTACGGTGGGTGGGTGCCACTTTATTGCTCCGTACGGTGGGTGGTCTCCCACTTTTCCGTTAACAAAAGTCTTTATCGCCTTCACTGAAGTTATTATATGTCATGTAAATTTTTGTTAGCAGACTTTAATCTAACCTAACCTAACCAAACTTAACCTAACCAAACCTAAGTTAAACTAACCAAACCTAACCTAACCTAACTTAACCTAACCAAACTTAACCTAACCAAACCTAACTTAACCTGACCAAACCTAACCTAACCTAACCTAACCTAACGTAACAAAACCTAATTTAACCAAACCTAGCCTATTCAAACCTAACCTAAGCTAACCAAACCTAACCTTAAGGTAGATCGTTAAATTTGTTTAAAACAGTGTGTCAGAAATCGACTTGTTTAGGAGGACGGGTTGAGGAAAAACAAAGAAGGAAGAGGAAGGAGCGAGGAGGAGGAAGATGGTTGGTGAGGGAGAGGCGGCGTGTGGTCCTCACCACACCCAGTTAACCACCTTATGGTGTAATGATTCCTTTGATTTGTTTTTCATAATACAATGATTCCTTTGATTTGTTCTTCATAATACAATGATTCCTTTGATTTGTTCTTCATAATACAATGATTCCTTTGATTTGTTCTTCATAATACAATGATTCCTTTGATTTGTTCTTCATAATACAATGATTCCTTTGATTTGTTCTTCATAATACAATGATTCCTTTGATTTGTTCTTCATAATACAATGATTCCTTTGATTTGTTCTTCATAATACAATGATTCCTTTGATTTGTTCTTCATAATACAATGATTCCTTTGATTTGTTCTTCATAATACAATGATTCCCTATATTTGTTCGTCATAATACAATGATTCCTTTGATTTGTTCTTCATAATACAATGATTCCTATATTTGTGCTTCATGATGCAATGACTTAAATATTTTGGGTGTAGTATTTAGGCCTGGTCGTGGTCCGGCCCGCGGGGGCGTTGACCCCCGAAAAACCCTCTAGGGAGACAGGAAGTCACACCCCACCCCAACCCCCGCCAGCTGAGGTTCTTTTCTCTGTACCCCCTTTTATTTTCCGTCCCATCTCTCCCATGTCCCTCCCGCATTTCCCCTTCCACAACTATTTTTATAATTTCTTCCACTTACCTCTTTCCATACTACCACCTGTGATTGCGTGTGTGTGTGCGTGCGTGGGCGCGTGCGTGTACTCGCCTAGTTGTGGTTGCAGGGGTCGATTCATAGTGTGTGTTTTTTGTGTGTGTTTTGTGTGTGTTTTGTGTGTGTGTGTGTGTGTGTGTGTGTTTGGTGTGTGTGTGTTTTGTGTTTTGTGTGTGTGTGTTTTGTGTTTGGTGTGTGTGTGTTTTGTGTTTGGTGTGTGTGTGCGCGCGTATTTATATCATTGCCTCTCTCACTGGATGATAATGGCGCTAATGCAGGCGGTGAAGGACGCTGCAAGATAATTAAGAAGGAAGTGAGGGAGCTATAAGAAAGATAGAGGGGAGGATGGGAGAGAAAAATAGGGAGAAACAAAGAAAAAAGGGAGCAACAAATGATGAAGGGGAGGCGAGAACAAGGGAATGATGAGATACAGAGGAGGAGTGACAAGGAGGATAAGGGGGGAAGGGAGACAAGTAGAGGCGAGGGGAGGGTAGATAAAGAGTAAGGGAGACAAGAATGAGGGAAGGTGGAGGGGGAGATGATGAAGGAGAGACAAGACTAGAGGGTGTGTGTCCAGGACACTGTGTGTAAACATGATCCATAATTAAGAGAGCAGAGACAATGTGGTAGTGTGTCATCATCACTGTGGGAGGGAGGGAGAGTCCTGGGAGGGAGGGAGGTCTGGGAGGAGGGAGGGATCCAGGGAGGGAGGGTCCTGGGAGGTAGGGAGGATCCAGGGAGGGAGGGATGATCCTAGGAGGGAGAGTCCTCAGAGTGTGGGAGTATAATAAAAGGGAGGGAGGATCTTAAGAGTGAGGGAGTGTGGTTCCTCAGAGGGAGAATAATAGGAGGGAGGATCTTCAAAGGGAAGTATGACGGGGGGAGGGGGGAGGTTTCTCAGAGCGAAGGTGTATGGCAAAAGGGATGGAGGGAGGGTCCTGGGAGTGTCCTCAGAGTGTGGGAGGGAGGATCCTAAGAGTGAGGGAGTGTGGTTCCTCAGAGGGAGAATAATAGGAGGGAGGATCTTCAAAGGGAAGTATGTCGGGGGGGGGGGTCTCAGAGAGAAGGTGTATGGCAAAAGGAAGGGAGGGAGGGAGGGTTCTCGAAATGAGGAACTATGGAAAAGAAGATGGAAGGTGGTAAGGATGATCCTCAGCGTGAAGGAATGTGGCAGGAGGGAGCGATAATCTCCAAAATGAGGGAGTTTGGTAGAAGGGAGGGAGGAAGGTGAAGGAGTCTACACCGTTAAAGAAGGCAAAACAGTGGCGAGGGAATGAAGATGAGCAGTATAAGAATGAAGGAAGTTGACGGGAAGGAGGGAGAGAAAGTGCCACGAGAGAGAGGTGGCACATATGATGGGAGGAATAGTGCCACAAAGGATTGAAACGGAGAGGTGCTACGCAAAAGGGAAGGGGGAAGGGATAGAAGGATAAGGGGTGATAAAAAATGCAATATAGAAGAGAGAGTTGGGAGATAAAAAAAAAAAAGTTTGGGTATATGCAGAAAAGACGAAAGGAAAGTTTTTTTTTAAGATAGGGAGGAAGGGTGAGCAGGAGTGTGGCAGGAAAGGAAGGAAGAGAGGATGAGAGATAATGCATTGGGAAATGAAGTAAGTGAGAGAGGAAGCAAATAGGTGCAGTATTAGTGGAAAGGGAGAAAAAGAATACGTTGCATAACAAGCTTTTATTGTATCGACGTTTTACTCGGTGTAGAACTTGTATCAGTTCATTGATCAGTTAAAGTTCTGCCTAAAGCGAAACGTCTCCAAGAAAGATGATTGCTCTGCAACGTGTCTGCATGATTGTTGGCAGGCACCCCAGTGGAAATCAAGGACCCCAATGGAAATCAAGGTCTCCAAGGGAAGTGAATGAATGGCACGACCTACTTCCACATTGAACAAATGTGACACCTCCTACAACTGCTGCACCTCTCCTGTCTACAGTATATAAGCTTCCTCTGCTCATATGCTGTTATTCTATTCAAGATTGATGGACTGACAACATCGACTCAAGATTGAGGGACTGACAACCTCACACTCCTCCTGTTCTTCACGATTCTCCTTTGTATGGACTGATGAAGCCACTGTGTGGCGAAACGTTTCCTCAATAAAGATACTCAAGTGTTGCATATGTGTCTAATTTACCAGTCTCCAAGGGAAATAAGTCACTTGTCTGAGTGTTGGAGTTATCCTTGGTAATTTACACATATGTTACTATGCATGATAGAAACTCAGTTTCGCTCCTTTACTCCAGGATAATTGTGCTTATGTGTACCTCAGCCTAAATAAACTTAACGACTTTTAGATCCAGTGGGAGAGTAGGTAGAGTCATACAGAAATGTTGCATTAAAAGATGGAGAACGAGGTGTTATATAGAGGTAGATCCAGGAGTGAAGGATGGAAAATTAGAGCCAGTGGGGTGTAAGAGGCACACGAGATGAAAAGAAGGAAATAATAAACTCCGTACATAAGCAGAAAGACGATGGGAAGATATAGAAGCAGGGTTAGGGAAAATACGGAAGGAAACGTAAGAACTACATGAGCATGAAGGAGAGACGAGGTAATTTCATGTACTGGCCAGGGAGGTACAACATCGTTTAGGAGTGAAGAAGAGCAGGATGTGAGTGTGGAGGTGGTGCGTGAGGCATTACGTAGAATGAAAGTGGGTAAAGCAGCTGGAATTGACGGGATCATGACAGAAATGTTAAAAGCAGGGGGGGGATATGGAGCAGAGAAGGGAACTGCTACCCTGGAAGAGGAGAAAGGGAGATAATAATGCTCTGCTACTGGGATGGGAGGGAGGAAGGTGATAAAGCTTTGCACTGGGAGAGGAGGGAGGAAGATGGGAAGGAGAAGCTGCTACACTGAGAGGGAAGTGAGGGAATAAAGTAGAGAGAAAGCTACAGCGTACGAGAGGTCGGGAGGAGGTAATAGTGTTTCCCTGAGGCAGTGACGTTCATATGTAGGGAGATAATGTTGTAGAAGAGCGGCATTGTTGAGGAGAAGTGTTGAGACGAGAACTGCTGTTGAGGAGAAGTGTTGAGACGAGAACTGTTGTTGAGGAGAAGTGTTGAGACGAGAACTGCTGTTGAGGAGAAGTGTTGAGACGAGAACTGTTGTTGAGAAGTGTTGAGACGAGAACTGCTGTTGAGGAGAAGTGTTGAGACGAGAACTGTTGTTGAGAAGTGTTGAGACGAGAACTGCTGTTGTTGAGAAGTGTTGAGACGAGAACTGCTGTTGTTGAGAAGTGTTGAGACGAGAACTGCTGTTGTTGAGAAGTGTTGAGACGAGAACTGTTGTTGAGAAGTGTTGAGACGAGAACTGCTGTTGAGGAGAAGTGTTGAGACGAGACACTAGAATGAGTGGAAGGAAGTGTTGAGACGAGACACTAGAATGAGTGGAAGGAAGTGTTGAGACGAGACACTAGAATGAGTGGAAGGAAGTGTTGAGACGAGACACTAGAATGAGTGGAAGGAAGTGTTGAGACGAGACACTAGAATGAGTGGAAGGAAGTGTTGAGACGAGACACTAGAATGAGTGGAAGGAAGTGTTGAGACGAGACACTAGAATGAGTGGAAGGAAGTGTTGAGACGAGACACTAGAATGAGTGGAAGGAAGTGTTGAGACAAGACACTAGAATGAGTGGAAGATGACAAGGCTCCCTCTGATACTTCAAGCAGCAGCAATAACAGAAGACTCAAGAACCATAGAGAGAATATTTTAACAATTTTTGGAGATGGGCCAATTGCCAGAAATCTGAAAAAGTGCTGATGAACGCATGTTCAAACAAGCGGAGAATCAGGAGGTGCTGAAAATTGTAAGGAAACCCGTGAAGCTCCTGGACTCCTAGAGAGAAGAGGATTTGTCTGAGAATCCCAGTATTGATTCTATGACGAAAAGTCCTGTCTTAAATAATTACTGAAGATTTATGACCGAGTTACAGAAACAGTGTGTGTAAAGTAATTCTTCAACCAATTCTCATTCTGAAAAATTAGTTTTTTTACGTATTGTTTCATGTTAGTTTCCTGTTTTCTAAATCGTATTTTTGGAAGTTAGGCTAGGCTGGGGTTCATAAATAAATGAAAACTTATATATAAGCACAAATTAGTAAATTAAAAAAAAAACGGTCCGCGGTACGTCTGGCAATGAAGTGACAAGAAAATAAGGTAAACGCTGAAATTTGAACGCTTGCCTCTTGATGCGAGAATAGGCTGAATTCCAGCCTTGAGCTACGGTCGATATTCCTGACAAGTATTCCATTCCGGCTACACGAAGTTCAATATCACGACTCCTGTAGCAACGCTTCTGAAGGGGGGAGACATTCACATCATACAAAATACTCTGGGACATTGATAAAGAGGATGATGAGTGTGTTTCACACGGAAGAATTCAGGAGGAAACACAGATGAGAAATCAACACCTAAATTAACCATAGGTAATGTACTGACAGCTACACACAGGAATATCCTCTCAGACCATTGTTCTCTTGAAGTAAAGGTGGGGTCATTATAAAAAGGAAGGGGTGCGGCAGACTGAAATGCCCAGTAAAAGGAAAAAAAAATGAGATGAAATTGTGAAATACGCGTTGTTAAACCTCGGCGATGTGTTGGAGGGCGAGGCGCGGCGACGTGTTAGAGGGCGAGGCGCGGCGACGTGTTGGAGGGCGAGGCGCGGCGACGTAATTGAAAAGTATGACAGTGAGAAAATTTAGGTGAGGAAGAGCGATAGGGTTACACGAGGTTATGGGACATAAAAGAAAAAGCGGAGACGAAAATAACAATGTACAAGGAAACAAAAAGAGTGTTTTGATTCGGATAAAGATGCAGAAGGTTCTTTCTTTTCCTCCGACAACACAGCGTGTAAAGAAGAAAAGATGAAGGAACGGAACACATTGGAAATGCATACTAGGAAACTCTGTAGGATAACTTGGATACTGAACTTAATACTACTGCGTTAAGCATGTGTAATAAATATATACAAGTTTTTAATGAAAAATGAAGACTTTGAGTCTAGTTATCTTCCCGACACACTGTATTATTTTGATACAAAGGTATATTAAGGACAGTAATGAAGAAAAGACAGGTGCAGAACAAGCTTCAATGACGACGACGTTTCGCTCTGTCACAATAAAAGCGTGCTCTGCTTCAGTGACTTTTCTTTATCACTATATGATGCAGCAGACTAACAATTACCTTGCAAGCTTCTGCCTCAAGAGGTCTAGAAGACCCGGGCCATTTTCGACTCGTGGGCGGGGCCCTAAACCATCAGAGAAGGATGCACGCAAACAAAATGAGGAACCAAATAAAAATGAAATAATTTGGATGTTTTATTAATTAAGGCAATTCTTGCCATCATCTTTGACAGTATGGGTAAAATCTATCATACAGTATCTCAGTTGATGTTGAGCATGGAGAACCCTGTCAGTCATTCTTGTCCCAGAGTGGACTTGATCATTCTTTACTTGCTTCACACCAAGGTAATGCAACTTGAAAAAGAAGAAACACTTTCACCATCATTCATTCACTCCCTATCTTGCAGGAAGTGTGCTCTCATCACAGTTCAGATAACTCTCCAAACTGCAATATTCACGCCTCCTTCAGGGTACAGGCACAGTACTTCCTACTTCCAGGATCACAGTGAACGTGTCACCTGAATACATCTTTAGTGTGACGAGTCACTCATGCTGAGTTAATTGACAAAAATAATGCAATTATTTTAAGAGGAAAAGTCATTCTCAGACATAAAAATTCAGTGATCCACCCGAGGTTTAGAGCAGTATTTCTGGAGGTAATTTCTTTGCTTTGCATTTCGCTTTAAAATTCATCTAATATACTTGCTTGAGCAAGGTGACCTCTTCATTGGGAACTTTTTATGAATTCATTCCTGTACTGTATTACCTGGAGTTTACCTGGAGTCGCTTCCGGAGGTCACCCCGTGGCCCAGTCCCAAATCAGGCTTCCTATTTGCTGGCCTGATTGATCAAACAGTTAGTGCCCACCACCCGTAGTCCACCATATGCACCCACCTCAACCCGGTTGATCACAAACTATTTTGAGGAATCTGTCGAGTTCCCTTGAAGACAACCTGGGGTATATTGGTAATCTTCCTTATGCATGGAGGGAGGACATTGAAGAGTCATGGTCCCTTTACACATACTGAGTTCTCTCTGTGTACTCATCACTTCCTTGCTTTTCATTGATGTATTCTGTACTGTCTGCTAGGATTCTTGTGTTCTTAAGTAGTAGTTTCGACATGCAGATTAGGGACCGTTTTTCCAGTATCTTCCAGGTGTAGATTATGATGCATCTTTCTCGCCTACGTTTTAAGGAAGACAGTTCTAGGGACTGCAAGCGCTTATAGTAAAATTTAAGTTTTTGACTAAGTTTATACGAGCTGTGAAGGTTCTCAATACCTTTTCAAACAGCAGTTTCGCGGGCCTTGAAGGGGCCATAGTTCATAGGAATACTGCAGCCTAGAAAGAATGAGTGACCTGAAGAATATCATCATTTGCTTAGCATCTTTTGCTTTGAAGGTTCTAGTTATCCAACCTATTATTTTTCTTGCGATTGCGATAATAACTTTGTGCTCCTTGAACGTGAAATTTTCTTACATTATCGCTCCCAGGTCTCTCATGTTCGACTTAAGTTCTATTGAGTGGTTTGAGTTTGTCTTGTACTCTGATCTTGGTTATATTTTCGTCATTCTTCCGTGACGTAATAACTTAAATTTGTTCTCTCTGACCATCATATTGTTGTCAATGGCCCACTGTAAGACTTGGTTTATATCAGCTTGGAGGCTCTTTGTCTCGTCTGTGGATGTCACTTTCATACCGATTCTTGCATCTTCTGCAAAGAATGATACAGTGCTATGATTTATGTTCCTCTGTGTCAGAAATGAGACTGAGGAAGAGAAGTGGGGGGAGTACTGTGCCTTGGGGAACAGATTTAGCTCCGTTTATTATTACTTTTTGGGTTCTGTTTGTGAGGAAGTTAAAAATTCATCTGCCTACTTTTCCAGTCATTTTCCCACTTGATTATAAACACTATGGTGATACCAACGTACTGTGATAAAGGTCACGTGGGTACAGTTCAGAACATTTGTTCAAGGAAACGTTTCATCACAAGTGGCTTCTTTAGTCCTAATGAAAGACTGGTGAAACTTCTCATGCCGAAACGTTTCTTTAATAAACGTCATGAATTGTACCCAGTTATTGTTTTCCATTGTTGAGGTGCTGAAAGCAAAGGTTCATTACTCACTATTGAACTGCCAGAGGTGCAGCTTGGTTACAGTGACTCAAACCTTAGTTAGTGATTACAGAGAAGGCATTTGTCTCATGGCGCTGCGCAACATGGGATTCCGCAGTTAATAAATGCTCTAGAAAAACGTCAAGTTGAAGAATGAGACACTTGTGTAACATATGGAAACCTTTATTGGGGAAACGTTTTACCAGGCAGTGGCTTCTTCAGTCCAATACAAAGAACGGTGGAGAAACGGGAGGAGTTTGAGGTAATAAGTCTTGAGTGGATGTCTTCAGTCCATGAACTGAACACATCGACTCAAGGCTGAGGGACTGATTACTTCAAACTACTCCTCTTTTTCCACCGTTCTTTGTATTGGACTGAAGAAGCCACTGGCTGGCGAAACGTTTCCTCGATAAAGATTCTCTTATGTTGCACAAGTGTCTCAGTCTTCAAGCTGCGATTTGTTACAAACGGACAAACTTTCAATATTCTGTGTTGCCAGTTTGGAGTGAGTCAAGATTTAGTCTCACCGTTGACGAGTTTGTTGAATGTTATTTACATGACAATGTTTCTCTCTCTCTCTCTCTCTCTCTCTCTCTCTCTCTCTCTCTCTCTCTCTCTCTCTCTCTCTCTCTCTCTCTCTCTCTCTCTCTCTTCTCTCTCCTCTCTCTCTCTCTCTCTCTCTCTCTCTCTCTCTCTCTCTCTCTCTCTCTCTCTCTCACACACACACACACACACACACACACACATACACACCTCCCCTCTCTGCTAGTACAAGATTAAACCTTCATTCAGGGCACCGTGGAAAACGCTGGCACCAGCCAGTAGTGTTGGCACTGGAAATTACCATTTCAACTTCAAATTACAATTCCGTAACATTTCCTGCGCATGTACTCTGGCATTCGAGTCCGGGGTATTTATTTTTGCACATGTACTCTCAGCTGATCCTGGAAGCTATATATCCCTGTATATGTACTCATAACTGATCCTGTCGTCTGTGTATGTACTCATAACTGATCCTGTTGTCTGTGTATGTATTCGTAACTGATCCTGACGTCTGTGTATGTACTCATAACTGATCCTGTCGTCTTGTATGCCTATGTGTATATTAATTCATTCTGAAAGCTATACATATTTGTGTAATCATTCTCAGCTGAAGTTGGCCTGATCACAGACCGGGCCGTGGGGGCGTTGACCCCCAAACCTTCTCCAGGTATACTTTAGGTATATGCCTCCATATTTACTCTCAGCTGATCGTAGTATCTATATTCTTGCGTATATACTCTCAGCTGATCGAGGGAGGTAGAGACAGGCAGACCGAGGGAGGTAGAGACAGGCAGGCAGGCAGGCCGAGGGAGGTAGAGACAGGCAGGGAGGCCGAGGGAGGTAGAGACAGGCAGGCAGGCAGGCCGGGGAAGGTAGAGACAGGCAGGCAGGCCGAGGGAAGTAGAGACAGGCAGGCAGGCAGGCCGGGGAAGGTAGAGACAGGCAGGCAGGCCGAGGGAAGTAGAGACAGGCAGGCAGGCAGGCCGGGGAAGGTAGAGACAGGCAGGCAGGCCGAGGGAAGTAGAGACAGGCAGGCAGGCCGGGGAAGGGAGAGACAGGCAGGCAGGCCGGGGAAGTAGAGTCAGGCAGGCAGGCCGAGGGAAGTAGAGACAGGCAGGCAGGCAGGCCGGGGAAGGTAGAGACAGGCAGGCAGGCCGAGGGAAGTAGAGACAGGCAGGCAGGCCGAGGGAAGTAGAGACAGGCAGGCAGGCAGGCCGGGGAAGGTAGAGACAGGCAGGCAGGCCGAGGGAAGTAGAGACAGGCAGGCAGGCCGAGGGAAGTAGAGACAGGCAGGCAGGCCGAGGGAAGTAGAGACAGGCAGGCAGGCCGAGGGAAGTAGAGACAGGCAGGCAGGCAGGCCGGGGAAGTAGAGACAGGCAGGCAGGCCGAGGGAAGTAGAGACAGGCAGGCAGGCAGGCCGGGGAAGTAGAGACAGGCAGGCAGGCCGGGGAAGGTAGAGACAGGCAGGCAGGCCGAGGGAAGTAGAGACAGCAGGCAGGCAGGCCGGAAGGTAGGACAGGCAGGCAGGCGGGAAGTAGAGACAGGCAGGCAGGCGGGAGTAGAGACAGGCAGGCAGGCCGGGGAAGTAGAGACAGGCAGGCAGGCAGGCCGGGGAAGTAGAGACAGGCAGGCAGGCCGGGGAAGTAGAGACAGGCAGGCAGGCAGGCCGAGGGAAGTAGAGACAGGCAGGCAGGCGGCGGGAAGTAGAGACAGGCAGGCAGGCCGGGGAAGTAGAGACAGGCAGGCAGGCCGGGGAAGTAGAGACAGGCAGGCAGGCCGGGGAAGTAGAGACAGGCAGGCAGGCCGGGAAGTAGAGACAGGCAGGCAGGCCGGGGAAGTAGAGACAGGCAGGCAGGCCGGGGAAGTAGAGAACAGGCAGGCAGGCCGGGGAAGTAGAGACAGCAGGCAGGCAGGCCGGGGAAGTAGAGACAGGCAGGCAGGCCGGGGAAGTAGAGACAGGCAGGCAGGCCGGGGAAGTAGAGACAGGCAGGCAGGCCGGGAAGTAGAGACAGGCAGGCAGGCCGGGAAGTAGAGACAGGCAGGCAGGCCGGGGAAGTAGAGACAGGCAGGCAGGCAGGCCGGGGAAGTAGAGACAGGCAGGCAGGCAGGCGAGTAGAGACAGGCAGGCAGGCCGGGAAGTAGAGACAGGCAGGCAGGCAGGCCGGGAAGTAGAGACAGGCAGGCAGGCCGGGAAGTAGAGACAGGCAGGCAGGCCGGGGAAGTAGAGACAGGCAGGCAGGCCGGGGAAGTAGAGACAGGCAGGCAGGCCGGGGAAGTAGAGACAGGCAGGCAGGCACGGGGAAGTAGAGACAGGCAGGCAGGCAGGCCGGGAAGTAGAGACAGGCAGGCAGGCAGGCCGGGGAAGTAGAGACAGGCAGGCAGGCAGGCCGGGGAAGAGACAGAGACAGCAGGCAGGCAGGCCGGGAAGTAGAGACAGGCAGGCAGGCAGGCCGGGAAGTAGAGACAGGCAGGCAGGCCGGGGAAGTAGAGACAGCAGGCAGGCAGGCCGGGAAGTAGAGAGCAGGCAGGCAGGCCGGAAGTGAGAAGAGGCAGGCAGGCAGGCCGGGGAAGTAGAGACAGGCAGGCAGGCCGGGGAAGTAGCAGGACAGGCAGGCAGGCAGGCAGGCCGGGAGTGAGAGCAGGAGGGAAGAGAGACAGGCAGGCAGGCCGGGGGAAGTAGAGACAGCAGGCAGGCCGGGGAAGTAGAGACAGGCAGGCAGGCCGGGGAAGTAGAGACAGGCAGGCAGGTAAACAGAAGAGAGTTAAGATGATGGTTAGACTGGCAAGCTGACTGATGAACGTCCAGACACAGATATAAAGGAGATAAAAGACAGACTTGAGGGATGGAAAGTCAGACAGAGAGAGGAAAGCAACACTTAAGCAAAGTGAAAAACAACATAAAAATGCAGGCAGAATAAAACGGCAATGGAGAGAAAATATTTAATAAAACAGTAATTGGAATAATAATAAAAAATGGATACGTATAAGAACGAAGATAAAAAAAAAGATGAGAAACGCATTTTGGAAAAGGAAAAAAAAAAGAGTAAGGGAGAAAAAAAGCAGAGACGAGACATAAAAAAGACAGGGATATAATACAAAAAATAAAGACAAATGGAGGATCATATTGCTATACTTTACATGAAGCTCTACACCCGTGCGAGTCATTCGACGCAAGAGGCGGTGAAGGCTCGATCCTCCGCTTAATAGCGAGACACACTGAACATGAACCTGGAGCAGCAGCGAGCCACACACACATGCCGCCCCATCAATCCTCCAGTAAAACAAAATGCTTCAAAATATTCACTAATAAAGCATTTTTCAATATGAATACCACCATCACGGTCCGGCAGATGTATTTATACGCTGTTTACCAACGACAGATTTTTTTTTTGTATTAAGGGTCTCTCTCTTTTTTTTTTTTTTTTTTATTAACAAAATACGTTTCCATGGAGACCAAAAAAAAAAAAAGCGAGGAAAGAGAATAACAACAACAATTTCTTTCCCCTCCTCCATGTTTTTTGTTGTGTTTCCGACAGTGATGGCGGACAAATTATTCCAGATTAGGCCGAACTAAAGTGATCGAGGGTCGTTATTGACCGGTATTAAGCCTGTATCTGTGGCTAGTGGTTGTGGTTGGTTGGTTGGTGATGGTTGTTGTAGTTAGTGGTTGCGGCCGTGATTGGTGATTGTGGTTGGTAGTTATGACTGTGATAGGCTGGTGGTTGCAGTTAATGGTTGCAACCGTGATTGTAGTTGGTGGTTGTGACTGTGGTTGACTGGTGGTTGTGGGTCCCCAGGTTGATAGTTGTGGTTGTGGCTGCAGAGGTTCATGGTTGTAGCCTTGGAACGTGGCTGTGATTATTAGCAGTAGTTGATAGTTGCTCATTATCTATTTAACAAGTCTAACTGCCCCAAAATAGGTACTACCCTAAAAAGAGGTATTAACTGCCTAAAAATAGGTACTGCCCTAAAAATAGGTACTATAAAAAATAGGTCCTTTGGAAAAAAAAATCTCTTGTGCATTAATATATTTTTGCGAAATATCATTTTATTTAAATTATAGTTTTTGCAAACTAAACTAACCTTGCAATCTGACCTAAGCTTTCTAAAATTAACATAGTCTAGTTTACTGTTTCTTGTCTTAGGTCAGCCAATATTTAATATTATTTCACCATGAAATTCAATAATTTCGTAATGTTGGTAAAATTACCGACAATATGTTAGGTAAAAGGACATAATGCAACTAATGTGACATTTTATTGTGGCAAGCTTTGTCAAGCTTGACAAAACTCCTGGAGAGCGAAACGTTGCTACAGTAAAAAATCGCATTAGTTGCATTTGTGTCCATTTTACCTAACAATTTCGTGATGCTCAGAGGAAGTTACATGATCTCTGTCTGTCTGTCTCTCTCTCTGTCTCTCTCTGTCTCTCTCTGTCTGTCGTCTGTCTGTCTCTCTGTCTCTCTCTCTCTCTCTCTCTCTCTCTCTCTCTCTCTCTCTCTCTCGCTCTCTCGCTCTCATACACACACACACACACACACACATTCACATACACACATGCACGGATATACAACAGGCCTAGTGTCTAATCGACATGTGCCTAGGACAAAATGGTAACTAACACACACACACAATTCCAGTATTTTTAGCTATGTCATCATATTTGAACATTTATACTTAAGGGTACCATGCTTCTCATAATATACATTAAATATTAAGAATTGAATCCAGTCAGATGAGTTAGTCAAAATATTTAATGTGTAAATATACTACACCAGTTTAAAAATAAAATGAACAAATTGACACCTTCACTCCAATGAGAATTCCGATCTTTTAAGTATGATTCATGAGTGTTGTAAGTTTGAAGCTGATCAGAAGAGGTTTTCTTAGGTAATCAAACAGAAACCCAAATTTGAAATGGTCTATATAACATTGACCAGAAGGCTCGTGTCAGTTTGAAGGCGGTCGGATGAGGCTTTCTCAAGGTATGAATGAAAACCTTGAGGGAAGAGAAAAAAATCTGGTAACCACTATAAGGTAGCCCTTCAGGGATGTCTAATAGCGCTGTTATAAGGTATACATCACAAAGTAGGAGGTGAGAGGGAAGACTGCAGCACACGAATGAGATAATGAGTGGGGAGATCACTATACTAGGAGGGGTGAAGTTGTTTGGAAAGAGGATGATAAAATTATGTAAATTCATGTCACTGAGTACATGGAGGACAAATTAGTATATATAAAAATTGTCCACAGTTCGCTGAGTCTCACTCTCGTCTCATCTGGACTGTCAGATACTAACTACTTCAGTCTAAGTTCAACTCACAAATTTAGTTAACTACTCGAACCAGTTATCCTCCCATAGCACAGCTCGGTTAAAAAAAAAAGCCTCTTTTCTCATATCTTCAATTGAGGCTTAAGCAGAATAATATATCGGTAAAGAAAAACACTTAGAACTTGTTAACTCAGAAATAGGAATATCGTGGCTGGTTCTCTCAAGGTGTTTACATACCTACGTCCTTTTGAGTTATTACGCTCATCTCTTTTATTCCTGTAGTTGAACAACTGGACCAACCTTTCAAGTCTCAGTTGTTCAGTCCACTGAGGTGCCATCTCCTGTGGTCTGCTCTCACGGTAATAGCCATCAAAAACTCGTAAAGTTTTGCTGATTAACTAGTTCTCATACTACAGATTCCTCTCTCAACTTATAAAAGTCTGCAAGGTAGGTTTATATATAAATTTGTTCCCAATCATACTCTGAAAAGAAGTCTTCTACTTGAACTAGTTTAAAACTAATGGTATGGTAATGGAGGTAAGGATAGTGGACGGTGATATGGGGACTGGTCTGCAGGTTAAGGCGAGGACCACTTTCAGTGTCAGGGAAGAGATTAGGAAAGTACAGTTAGGTAATGCGTTCGTATCGCGATTGGCGGACAAAGGGTCGTAGTCTCCACTACTACGAGAGCTGAATGACCGACACGGATTTCGTGCTTCACCTAAGAGTGCAAGTATCTTTCTTACCTTTGCTCTGTAAGTCATAGGAACTCATCGTATGACAGTGTTAAAAGATCAAACTACTTACTACGTGTAATGTTAAATGGACCGCGGTTAATGTCAATTACTTCCCCGTCTCCACACACAAAGGAAGTTAAAGAAGAAAAGGAGCAGCGATGACGTGAATGATGAACGAATGTGACAACAGATCTTCCTTCCCTTCACTTGTCATCACCCTCAAATAACGACAGATCCTCTTTTCCCTTCTCATACCATCACCGTCACGTTACGACCAATCTTCCTTCTCCTTCCCATTATATCACCGTCACGTAACGATTGTCGTTCTTCCCCTTCCTATTCCCCATGCCATCTTCTTCACGTGACGACAGATCCTTCTCTTCTTCATAGTCTTCTTCACGTGACGACAGATCCTTCTCTTCTTCATAGTCTTCTTCACGTGACGACAGATCCTTCTCTTCTTCATAGTCTTCTTCACGTGACGACAGATCCTTCTCTTCTTCATAGTCTTCGTCACGTGACGACAGATCCTTCTCTTCATAGAGTCTTCGTCACGTGACGACAGATCCTTCTCTTCTTCATAGTCTTCGTCACGTGACGACAGATCCTTCTCTTCTTCATAGTCTTCGTCACGTGACGACAGATCCTTCTCTTCATAGAGTCTTCGTCACGTGACTACAGATCCTTCTCTTCTTCATAGTCTTCGTCACGTGACGACAGATCCTTCTCTTCATAGAGTCTTCGTCACGGGACGACAGATCCTTCTCTTCTTCATAGTCTTCGTCACGTGACTACAGATCCTTCTCTTCTTCATAGTCTTCGTCACGTGACGACAGATCCTTCTCTTCATAAGAGTCTTCGTCACGTGACGATAGACCCTTCTCTTCATAGTGTCTTCGTCACGTGACGACAGATCCTTCTCTTCATAGAGTCTTCGTCAAGTGACGACAGATCCTTCTCTTCATAGTCTTCTTCACGTGACGACAGATCCTTCTCTTCATAGTCTTCTTCACGTGACGACAGATCCTCCTCTATCCCATACCATCGCCATCACACATTAAACTCCAGTTTCTCTTCAGATAGAGGCGAGGATACGGCCGTCTCCCGCTAGTAAAGTTCCCCTTTTATTCACCATCAACTTACAACAGGAAATTCGGGAACAAACTACTTGGAGCCCCGTCGAACAAAACAACAACACAAATTAACAGAATTTATACTAATGGCCATCTTCCAGTGATCGTTTGTATGAACCGCTCACCAGATAACTCTACTTCTACCATTAATGTTTCTATGACTGTACTTCCATCATCAGTACAGTTCTTAATGGAAGGTATATCTTTAAGACTGAGACACTTGTGCAACATTTGGGAAACTTTATTGAGGAAACGTTTCGCCAGTCAGTGGCTTCTTCGGTCCAATACAAATAAGAACGGTGGAAAAAGAGGAGTTTGAGGTAACATATCGATTCCAGGCTTGAGGGACTGAGTACCTCAAACTACTACTATTTTGCCCACCATTCTTCTTGGTACTGGACTGATGAAGCCACTGGCTGACGAAACGTTTCCTTAGTAAAGATTCCCAAATTGTTTTGTAAACTATTTATCACATATCTTTGGTTTCTGTGTTCGCTACACTACGCTAACTACCACCAATTTAAACTTTCAATAATAATAGTTTGAACGGTACTTCTCATAACTTCTTGTAAAGAATTAAGAAGGATTAATAAGATGGGGGAATTTAGCTTGCATGCCATGTGCTTCACCACTTCTGTGTCCTCTCTAAAGAGGCTTCTAAAAACTCCAAAATTATCAATAATAATAATCCTCGTTAATACAACCAATTTGGTCAAAAACAAAATTTGGTTTCACACAAGATGCAACGTTTCTGGCACTCCCAGTGCCATGCAAGAGAGTGTGTTTCTGGCAATTCTAGTGTCCTTCAAGAGAGACAACGTTTATGGCACTCACAGTGCCTTGTACAATGCACAGTATAATTGCATCACCCTTGTTTCTGTTTATAACTCTGATAGGCATGATACTGGTGGAGGGTTCTTGTTCCAAGGATTGGGACCTACCCTCCCCTTGAATTGAAAGGTGATTCCTTTGAATATCCCAGTCTCTCTCTCTCTCTCTCTCTCTCTCTCTCTCTCTCTCTCTCTCTCTCTCTCTCTCTCTCTCTCTCTCTCTCTCTCTCTCTCTACATTCCCCTCCTCCAGTCCCTCTCACTATTTCTTGTTTGCTAATCTCTTTCTCTTCCTCATTTAGCTTCTCTTTCTCGTTATTTTCTCTTCTCATCAGCGTCTCCGGCTCTCCTTTGTGGCTTTCTTTCCGTCTTCCCTCACTCCTTCCCACTGTCGTGTCTCATCGCTTTCTTTGTTTGACTCTCTCCGTCCTTACCCTTTCTTCCTCTGGCTTCTTTTTCTCTATTTATTCCGTTTCTCTCACTAAACTTCCCCACTCCTCTCCACCTCCCGCTTCTCACCATTTCTCTCCCGTTTCTTTCAGCTTCTCCCTCCACCTCTACCATTTTCTCTCCATTTCTCACCCCCCTCCTTCCACTCCTGCCTTTTCTACCCCCTCAGCGCCCTCTCAGGGGCGGCGCGGCAGCTACCTCGGGATTGTTCTCACCTGCTTAAAAAAAAAAGAAACTTACTTTCTTTACTTCACAAGTGAGCATTTCTCTTGGCCCTTCCTCGCGCCTCCTTTAATTACTGAGGAGAGTAAAGTTGCCAGGCGCCTCTTACCTGGCACTTTACCTCCAGTTTTACTGAAGGGGAAAGTTATTGATGGAGGGGGGAAGGGAAATTTTGTCCAGCTTGATATGAACATTCATGTTTTATCCGGCTTGAAATAAATCTCACGTTTTATCCAACTTGGTTGACCCAGGTGAGTTTAGCGCTTAGTTTTGATTATAATTTATCAAGCTGGATGTAAAGATCACGTTTTATCCAGCTTAATGTGAACTTCACGTTTTGTCCGGCTTGATATGAACCTCCACATTTTATCCAGGTTGATATAAACCCATCACGTTTTATCCAGCCGGATATTAGCCTTTTTATTCGGCCTGATATTAACCTTTTTTATTCAGCCTGATATAAACCTACTTTAATCAGCCTGATATAAACCTGCTTTAATCAGCCTGATATAAACCTGTTTTATCCAGCCTGATATAAACCTGTTTTTATTCAGCCTGATATAAACCTGTTTTTATCCATCCTGATATAAACCTGTTTTATTCGGTCCTAAGACCGAAATGTGATTTTATTTTCTACTAGCACGATAAGAGACAACACAGGGGCCCAAGACTGTTCAACTGCCTCCAAGCATACATAAGGGGGATTACCAATAGACCCCTGGCTGTCTTCAAGCAGGCACTGAACAAGCACCTAAAGTCAGTACCTGACCAGCCGGGTTGTGGTTCGTACGTCGGTTTGCGTGCGGCCAACAGTAACAGCCTGGTTGATCAGGCCCTGATCCACCATGAGGCCTGGTCACAGACCGGGGATCGGGGACGTTGACCTCCGGAACTCTTTCCAGGTATACTCCAGGTAGACGTTACTGGTTTGTGTCAGGCTGTCAACTATTGTTATATTCTTATTAATCAAACTTTCAGTACAGCAGTATAAGCCATATAATCTATTATCTTAGGTATAATCAGTAGTCAATATGGTATAGTTCTGTGAATCATTATCGTCGTTCAGGGCAAAGCGTTTTGTTCCTCTTTATTTGGAACCATAGAATTTAAAATTCACTTCATTTGAGATTCCCGTATTTTTAATCATGGAGCTGTAAAAGTCACTGGTGTAGTGGGCCAATTTGGCACGACTCTCCCAGCTGACGAGCGCACCACTGCCACTATTTTGGCACCCTGAGGGCACGTCTCGCCTCGGTAACATCTTTTAACTTGACGAAAATAATATACAGAATATTTGTGGATATATACTTGTTACTTTACGTGTTAGTGTGTGTGTGTGTGTGTGTGTGTGTGTGTGTATACTCACCCATTTGTGCTCACTTATTTGTGGTTCCAAGGGTCGAGTCAGCTCGTGGCCCCCGCCTCTTCGCTGGTCGCTACTAGGTCCACTCTTTCCCTTCTCCAAAAGCTTTATCGTACCGCTTCTGTGTGTGTGTGTGTATGTATGTGTGTGTGTGTGTGTGTGTGTGTGTGTGTGTGTACTCGCCGATTTGTTTTTGTGGGGGTCGATAGACTCGATACTTAGCTCCCGGGTTTGCGCCTCTCCGTGTCGCTTGCCAGATTCATTCTCTCCTTGCCTTGAAGGTTCTATCGTACCTACTATTAAAACTAGGTAGGGAGCCTGCCTCCATCACTTCTTCGTCTAGGTCATTCCACTTCCTACCAACCCCTGAGACTGAAGAAATACCCCCTGATATCCCTGTGGCTCATCTGTGTGTTTAACTTCCGGCTGTGCTCCAGAGTACCTGTTTCCCTCCTTTCAAACAGTCTGTCCCTGTCTTCTCAGTCAATTCCTCTGAGTATTGTATGCTGTTATTACGTCTCTCCTGGCTCTTCTGTCCTCCAGTGTCGTTAGATTGTTCCGCTAGCCTTTCACCGTAGCTCATACCCCTTAGGTCTGGAACCAGCCTCTTTGCGGAATACTCTTAGATTTGCCAGATGAGCATTGGTTGAAGAGATTATTGGCAGTATATCGAGCAATATGCTCACCCTTAGGTCTTCCTCTTTGAGTGATGTCTGCAGTCTCTGTCCCCTGAGTCTGGCCTTCTTGTCCTTGAAAGCAAATAGTGTGTAAGTCTTCTGTTTACACAGCACTTCATTTTTCACCTGTAACTCTGTCAACCCTCTCGCCTGTCTGCCTTCTAGCCCTTCTTTCAGTCCCTTCACTACCATCAACCCAACCTTTTCCTCATTCGACCCTCCAGGTCAGTTAAAGGTTCCTGGCTGTCTAGGGATCTTCCACTCCCTCCTAACCCTCCAGGTCAGTTAAAGGTTCCTGGCTGTCTAGGGATCTTCCACTCCCTCCTAACCCTCCAGGTCAGTTCAAGGTCACTGGCTGTCTAGGGATCTTCCACTCCCTCCTAACCCTCCAGGTCAGTTAAAGGTTCCTGGCTGTCTAGGGATCTTCCACTCCCTCCTAACCCTCCAGGTCAGTTCAAGGTCACTGGCTGTCTAGGGATCTTCCACTCTCTCCTGACGCTCCATCAGGTCACTTTGACGTCCCTGGCTTTCTAGGGATCTTCCACTCCTTCCTAACCCTCCATCAGGTCAGTTCAAGGTCCCTGGCTGTCTAGGGATCTTTCACTCCTTCCTAACCCTCCATCAGGTCAGTTCAAGGTCTGGATGTCTAGGGATCTTCCACTCCCTCCTGACCCTCCATCAGGTCAGTTCAAGGTCTGGATGTCTAGGGATCTTCCACTCCCTCCTGACCCTCCATCAGGTCAGTTCAAGGTCTGGATGTCTAGGGATCTTCCACTCCCTCCTGACCCTCCATCAGGTCAGTTCAAGGTCTGGATGTCTAGGGATCTTCCACTCCCTCCTGACCCACCATCAGGTCAGTTCAAGGTCTGGATGTCAAGGGATCTTCCACTCCCTCCTGACCCTCCATCAGGTCAGTTCAAGGTCTGGATGTCTAGGGATCTTTCACTCCCTCCTAACCCTCCATCAAGTCAGTTCAAGGTGTGGATGTCTAGGGATCTTCCAATCCCTCCTAACCTTCCATCAGGTCAGTTCAAGGTGTGGATGTCTAGGGATCTTCCACTCCTAACCCTCCATCAAGTCAGTTCAAGGTGTGGATGTCTAGGGATCTTCCACTCTCTCCTGACGCTCCATCAGGTCACTTTGACGTCCCTGGCTTTCTAGGGATCTTCCACTCCTTCCTAACCCTCCATCAGGTCAGTTCAAGGTCCCTGGCTGTCTAGGGATCTTTCACTCCTTCCTAACCCTCCATCAGGTCAGTTCAAGGTCTGGATGTCTAGGGATCTTCCACTCCTCCTGACCCTCCATCAGGTCAGTTCAAGGTCTGGATGTCTAGGGATCTTCCACTCCCTCCTGACCCTCCATCAGGTCAGTTCAAGGTCTGGATGTCTAGGGATCTTCCACTCCCTCCTGACCCTCCATCAGGTCAGTTCAAGGTCTGGATGTCTAGGGATCTTCCACTCCCTCCTGACCCACCATCAGGTCAGTTCAAGGTCTGGATGTCAAGGGATCTTCCACTCCCTCCTGACCCTCCATCAGGTCAGTTCAAGGTCTGGATGTCTAGGGATCTTTCACTCCCTCCTAACCCTCCATCAAGTCAGTTCAAGGTGTGGATGTCTAGGGATCTTCCACTCCCTCCTAACCTTCCATCAGGTCAGTTCAAGGTGTGGATGTCTAGGGACTTTCCACTCCCTCCTAACCCTCCATCAAGTCAGTTCAAGGTGTGGATGTCTAGGGATCTTCCACTCCCTCCTGACCTTCCATCAGGTCAGTTCAAGGTGTGGATGTCTAGAGATCTTCCACTCCCTCCTAACCCTCCATCAAGTCAGTTCAAGGTGTGGATGTCTAGGGATCTTCCACTCCCTCCTGACCTTCCATCAGGTCAGTTCAAGGTCCTTGGTTGTCTAGGAATCTTCCTCTGTGACAACAACAATTTTTACACAGAATAAACAAATCCCAGAACTTGAGATTTGAAGTCAAGTTTTCCGTCCAGTGGACGCTGACATTGCATCTACATTCTGCTTCCCCTTCCTCCCTTCCGCCTTTCTTCCCTCTTTCCACATCTTCCTTGCTGCTTCTCCTTTTTTCTTTACAGATCGCCTTGCCTTCTCTCTCCTCTTTTCTTCTCCCATTCACCTTTTCTCCACCCCCCCCCAATTTCACCCTTTCCCGAATTATCCTCTTCCCTTTCCTGAATGCTTTTCCCCTTTTCTAGAATCCTCTTCGCCCTCTTTCCCGAATCCTCTGCTTCCCTTTCCCGAATGCTTTTCCCCCTTTTTCGAATCCTCTTCCCCTCCTTTCCCGAAATCTTTCCCCCCTTTCCCGAATCCTCCTCTTCCCTTTCCCGAATGCTCTTTCCCCTTTCTCGAATGCTTTTCCCACCTGCACCCTTCCCTCGCCATGATATACGGGTATTATTTAAGCGTAACTCTAGCATTGTCTTTTATTATTGGTAATTTATAACAGTATTTTGGTGAGAGGTGTGTAGGCCTGGTCTGAGACCTGGCCGCGGGGCAGGTGACCTCCGGAAGCAACGTCAGGTAACCTGCAGGTATCCAGGGTACAAGGTAGAGTTGGAGGCACTTGTGAGTTTGAATTATGAGTTGGCCCGAAAGATACCTGAAGGTTGCGGGGGGATCACCGCCCCCGTGACCAGGTGATTTCATTTCTGGTATGTCTATATGCGAAGATATAATTCAGATGTGAGTCCGTCGAGAAGTGATTGCTGATGAAGGAATGCCTTTGTACAAGGTACAGCTAAAGAAAATGTACCGATGACTTCCCGTCTTGGTGTATAATTGCTGTATCATAGTCCATCAAGATTGAGGAGGGTCGGAGAAAACACTGGGAACACTTATACATGACAGAATGTCCACTGACATCTCTTAGGTTTCAATGTCTCTGCTGAAATGACCAGTCCATTCCAGCTAGATCGAGGCTCAGCTTACTTCTATATTACAAGTTAAGATATATATTTTTTTACCTTAGTTTATTTCAAAGAAGCGTGTGTCTTTCTCCTTCTCTCTCCTCTCTCTCTCTCTCTCTCTCTCTCTCTCTCTCTGAGGTCCTGTAAGAGAGGTTAAGGGAGGTAAAGGTGGCTGGAGTGTTGAGGAGGGAGCCAGCAAGAACACTGCACTGTTGGCGCTTGTCCAAAGTTTCACACTGTGGAAACCTTTCTCACTTCTTTTTATCCGACGAAGGACTTGGCGAGCCCCGAGCGCTGTTATCAGAGGGATGTTTTGGGAGCCCCGAGCTCTTTATCCGAAACATAAAAACTATACAAATTGGCTGCAGAGATAAAAGAGAGATGGAGGCAATTAAAACCTGTCTTACATATGCCAGCAAACTTTGTGTTCCTTCTCTTCCTCATGTGCGGAAAGACTCGAGATCCCTACCGAAAGGCAAATAAGAATATGGAAATCGTGGTAGCCAGGATTGGTCTAGGTTACCTTCATGTGTGGTAGGTTGCTATAGCAACTCCGAGAAGGGAAAGTGTGTAGGGAGGCTGATGAATATTCTCCAGCACTACACTCACTGGCCGCTTTATTAGGTACACCTTCACTTGCTCGTTAATGCAAATATTTAATCATCCAATCACGTGCTAGCACGTCAATGCCTGAAAGCATGCAGAAATGGTCAAGAGGTTCGGTTGTTCAGACTGAACATCAAAATGGGGGAAAAAAATGTGATCGAAGTGACTTTGACCGTGGAATGATTGTTGGTGCCAGACGGGGTGGTGTGAGTGTCTCAGAAACTGCTGTGTTGGTGCCAGACGGGGTGGTGTGAGTGTCTCAGAAACTGCTGTGTTGGGGCTAGACGGGGTGGTGTGAGTGTCTCAGAAACTGCTGTGTTGGTGCCAGACTGGGTGGTGTGAGTGTCTTAGAAACTGCTGTGTTGGTGCCAGACGGGGTGGTGTGAGTGTCTTAGAAACTGCTGATCTACTGGGATTTTCACGCAAGCAGCCTCTAAGAGTTTACCAAAAATGGTGTGAAAAACACAAAACATCCAGTGAGCCGCAGTTCTGTGGGCGAAAAACGCATCGATAATGATAGAGGTTAAAGGAGAATGGCCAGACTGGTTCAAGGTGACAGTAACTCCAATAACCACACGTTACAGTGGTGGTATGCACAATGCATAAGAGCATCTCTGAATGCACAACATATTGAACCTTGAAGTGGATGGGTACAGCAGCGGAAGAGCACACCGAGTTCCATTCCTGTCAGCTAAGAACAGGAAACTGAGGTTACAGTAGGCGCAGGTTCACCAAAACTGGACAGTTGAAAACTGAAGAATTGCAACTTCTGCTCCGATATGCAGATGGTAGGGTCAAAATGTGGTGGAATGGGAGATTCTCAGCATTAATGTGCAGCCGACAAATCTGCAGCAACTGCGTGATGTTATAATGTCACCTTGCACCAGGATCTGTAAGGAATGTTTCCAGCACCTTGATGAATCCATACCACGAAGAATTCGGACTGTTCTGTTTGGACAAGGGATGTCCTACCCAATAAAAGAGTCAGAAATTGGTGTGATTAGAGAATTATAACTTGTAAAACTATTTTTGAAACTACCGTGGCTGAAGTTGATACCGCGATGTGTACTTGCAGGATGAAAAGATCTGCTCGATAAAATCACCCCTAATGGCTAAACTAAAGTACAGGTGACACGGGAGCCAACAGTTTGGGGATAGTTTATGTGATCCTTGACTTATGTGAACTGGCTTTCAATAACAGACTGGAGTCAGAGATGCGCTCAGTCTTTCTGTAGTTGAAAATAAAAATAGATATCAGTGTGTATAAGTCGAGTGAAACCAGACCTTGGCACTGGATATATACATCGAGAGTTGTATGTCTATTTTAAGTATTAAAGTTGACTGGTGGTGAACAGGTAGCATGCTTAATAACCCTTGAAACAGTCGATAGCTTTAAGCCCAGTTAAGCAACCAGCCGAGCCTTGGCCAGTCTTGCAGGAGTCACTAGTGAGGAAACAGTCGAGCAGTCAGCAGTCAGTGAAGTAATAAAATTATGTGATACAGCAATATCAAGCACAGTGCCGGTGAGTGATCACTGGGATGTTGTGACCTACCATTGTCTAGTGTTGATGATGTGTGCTTTGTACGATGGATCTTTATAAGCAATAAAGATTTTGTAATAGTATTATGTTAAGTTACATGTACGTTAACCGACGAACCTTGTGAGATTAAGTCAGTGAGCAGAATTTTCTGTGATGTATTTCAATTAACTATTACTTGTTTAAAATATTAGCTTCACCAATGTTTTCCCTTTCAAACAATAAAGTTGTCACAGCTTGAGTCTACCATCCCACGCACGCACACGCACGCACACACACACACACACACACACACACACACACACACACTCGACCCCTGCAACCACAAATAGGTGAGTACAAATAGGTGAGTACACACACACCAGCCACGGTGGCCTGGTGGCTAAAGCTCTCGCTTTACGCACGGAGGGTCCGGGTTCAATTCCCGGCGGGGCGGAAACATTTCGAAGTGTTTCCTTACACACATACAACAGGCCTAGTGTCTAATCGACATGTATCTAGAACAAAATGGTAACTAACACACACACACACTCCGTGGGTCCTGAGAGAGGGAGGAGAGACACTGTGTGTGCAACTAACAACAATCTTCAAAACATCTGTTGAAACAGGGCAACTACCTGAGACGTGGAAGACAGCAAATGTAATCCGGGTTAGGTAGACTGCATTTTCTTGGACTGTAAGAAGGCTTTCAACTCAATTCCGCATAAGAGATTAGTGCAAAAGCCAGAGGAGCAGGTAGGAATAACAGGAAAGGCACTTCAAAGGATCGGAGAATACCTGACAGAAAGAAAAAAAAGAGTGATGGTATGTGACGAGCGGGGTTCCACAAGGGTCAGTCCAAGGGCCAATGCTGTTTCTTGTATCCTATCCATGTCAGCTCTCTCCATGTATGTCCTATCCATGTATGTCCTATCTATGTATGCTCTATCCATGTCGCCCCTCTCCATGTATGTCCTATCCATGTCAGTCCTCTCCATGTATGTCCTATCCATGTCAGTCCTCTCCATGTATGTCCTATCCATGTCAGTCCTCTCCGTGCATGTCCTATCCATGTTTGTCCTATCCATGTCGGCCCTCTCCATGTCACCCTCTCCATGTCAGCCCCCTCTATGTCAGCCCTTTCCATGTATGTCCTATCCATGTCAGCCCTCTCCATTTATGTCCCATCCAGTCCTCTGGGTATCTTGCTCCTTGTTATTACGTCTTCTCTGGTCCTTTCCTGTAAGGTCGCCAAGTTCATTTCGTTGAGTCAGTCCTCGTAGGACAGACTTCTCAGCTTCGAGCCTAATCTTGTAAATCTCTGAGCTGTCTCTAGTTTTTAATATGCTTGATCTGGTGTGGACTCCAGGCTGGTGTTGAATATTTCATGATAGCTCTTGGCATGTGTCGTATACACTCCTGAATATGCACGTGCATTTGTGTGCATGTGTGTATATTCATGCATATGTATGTGTACACATGGCTAAAGGCAGTGCGGCATACATAAAAGGTGTGGAGAGTGGATGCAATCGTTTGAAAGTATTTCACGAAGCCGTAAACCCCAATGGGTCATTCAGTACAAGATTAGATTAGATTTTGCCACCGAAGTGGCTAGTTTATTGTGCATCCCATATCCATCCTGTGGACAGTAGCGCAAGAGCATATGGATTCACAAAAGGCGTAGGAACTAGACCCCAAAAGGGTTTACAGTTCACTTATCTGTTACAAGCAAATTTAGGAAATTTGCTTAATATATCTGGTGTCTTATTTTCATTAAGAAGATATCTTGACATGCCACCTATATACTGTCTATATTCCTCAATAAGTGGACAATTAAGCACATAGTGTTCAAGATAGTGACCAAGATTCAGTACAAGAACTGCTGGTGGCTGGATCCTCCTCTCGGGTCATCACTGCCCAGTGTGGCTGATGTTACACTGTGGGGTGGATGCAGTGTGAGGCTTGTGCGTGGTGACGCCACTCACTTATTTTTAAAGTCATTTGAAAAGTCCATAAAATATAAATTATTATTGCATGTTTCGACGTTTCAGAGCATCACTGAATGACCCGTGTATGTTCACTGGAAACCAATGAATCTCTCTTGATCCAATGAATGGGAGCTACCCTACCCCTGTCCTTGGGACGAATATAATTACGTCCCAATGATCTTTACGAGTGTACAGTTTCCATTAATATAATAATAATAATAATTTTAATACCCAAGTATATATAAGGGGAAAAACATCAGAAAGTGATAGTGAATGTACTGTCACTCTTTGGGTCACTGTATGTGTGTACACTCACCTATTTCAGGTTGCGGTGGTCTGAATCACAGCTCCTGGTGCTGGTGTATGTATGTGTACTCAATGAAAGTGATTTTGCAATTATCTTGTTTACTCAGAAATAATTTTCGTTTACAGTCTTCTGGTAGAGCTTAGTTATGTGTTTATATTCAGTGTTGTGTCTTGTCTTGGAAGGTAGCCTCATGATTCATGGAGAATATGTAAACATCATCTTACTGGCTTCTTTTTCTTATATTTTAATGTTTCTCCCATGTTTTTCTAATGTTTTACTGTATTTTTAATGACTTGTTATAGTTTGTACTTGATGTCATGTTCCAGAAAGAAACTTGATGTTTATATATATGTCGTGCCGAATAAGTAAAACTAGTCAATTAGCAAGAACTCGTTTAAAATTAAGTCCTTTCTAAAATTTTCTCTTATACGTTTAAAGATATATATTTTTCATTTATGTTAATGTAAAAATTAATAATTTTGTACCAAAAGAACCTAAGAAAACTTACCTAGAATTATTATAACAAGCGCAATTTAATTTAGCCTAATCCAACTAAATATATTTTAGATAAGTTTGCAATTATTTAATAATAAACAAATACTATAAAATATATATTTTTCGTTAGGTTGAGAATGATTTTTGCGAAATTAATACATACAGAAATTTTCGCTTGCCTTATTCGGCAAGAAGAGCGTTGCTATTTAAGCCAAAATCGCAAGTTTTACCTATTCTTCATGACATATATATGCGCAATAAGATCACAGTAAACAAGTGATATCACAATGCGCAAAACAACCACTGTGAAAAAATGGTGAACGTCCAAGCGCTTTCGTGATTTCTCACATTTTCAAGCTTGATAGTTTTAATCTTAGCGAACAGCTGTTACAAAGCATGTTTCTACCATATCTTATAGGTGTTGTTTCTTGATTGGGCATATTTAAGATAGAGTGAAAATTCAGCAAGAGGGGTAATGTGATTTTTCCTCTGCAGGTACGCGGTGGTCCGGGAGCTGGAGCTCGTCCACATATACAAGGTTGATTTAAATGTACTGTGTTATTATGGTTATACAGCCATTGAGAGTGATTCTAAATGTTGTGTGTTTTAGTTATCATTTGTTTAGACGCATCTTCATAGAGTTCAGCTTCATGGTCTAGAACGATATCGTTCCTGACCATGAAGCTGAACTCTTCTCCAGGCTGAGGGACTGACCATCTAAAATACTATTTCACCAAGGTTAATAGACTGATTACATCATCTTCATTTCACTACTGCACCTGCTGCCTCTGTATTTGACTGAAGAAGCCTATTGTGTAGGTGACACGTTTTAACAATAAAGATACCCAACGCTTGCACATGTGTCTTAATCATCAGGCTAGTATGTAAATTATCCACTATTAAATGAGTTGTGCAATGGAGATGTGGTTATCTTTTCTGCCTACGAGGGTAAAACATATCTTGGTAACCAAAAAAGAAATCTAGCCAAAACTAAGAGTTAAATTCTAGGTTAGGCTAGTAAATTTAGATTTAGAAAGGATACAGGGAAGTACAGATTTAACAAGTGAGTTGTAGATGAGTTTTAGCCGTCTCTCAGGTTGCGTCTTTGAAATAAGAACTTTTAGTAACCTTAAATGTAGGATGGACAGGTTTATGAGTGGGTGTGTGAGCTGATAAGTAAGACATGTGCAACAGTGAGGTATCTTAATTCTGAAACGTTTCTCCTACACAGTAGGCTTCTTCAGTCGAGTACAGAAGAGCTAGCAGAAGCAGTAGAGATGTGAAGACGATGTAATCAGTCCATCACCCTTGAAGACGTAGTTTTGAGGTGGTCAGTCCCTCACCCTGCTAACCCTTCTGTACTCGACTGAAGAAGCCTACTGTGTAGACGAAACGTTTCAGAATTAAGATACCTAACTGTTGCACACATAGATCTTATCAACCTGTCGGTATTGCATACTATTTTCATATTCACTGTGGGTAAGTTGCCTTGCCTAGCATGGGACAGTAGGCCTCCTTCAGTGTTTCTTCCTTTTTGTGTGTTCTTGTTGAGTTAATTTTATGATTACAAAAAAAAAAAAACTTAATCCTTATAGCGACAAAATATAACTGTCTCCATTGCACCACTCGTGTATTATTGAAAAAAAAACAACCTCGCATTATAACTAACAGGAGCTGGTCAGTATCTCAGC
>WNWK01007639.1:15000-92000 GCA_009830355.1 Cherax destructor | reverse complement strand
TCATATTTCCTTAACCGAATCAAGCTAAACCTTTCTCAAGGTACTAAAATACATATTTCTTAACACTGTACTCTTATTTTCATATGGGAAAATCTTAATATTCCTTCATGTTCCAATATTGTTCCCAATATTGTTATAAACAATCTAGACTCTACCAATCTCTCCATCTGTGCCTACTAACTTTCATTAGAATTTTTACTTCTTTTTTCTCGTGTCTATATCTATCCTTTAACTTCTATTTCTCATATACGTTTAATTTGGTTTAAACATCTGAGGTTCTTAACAAGATTTTATTTGCATTACATTTTGCTGATGGTTGATAACACTCAACCCTGAGTAATACGTATTCAAAATACAAGCAACTTCTGCATACCTGTCAGCATGATTTGAAGTGTTAAACGCCAAGGGGTATGTTATCAACGACTGCCGTGAAGAACAACGATTTGGTTTTACGTAAACATGATGAAACTGTATACAGAGTTAAAATTTATTCAAATAAATTCTTGTTCTGCATATTTATAACATTGTCAAAACATTCCCTTCCTTCAGTCTCCCACCAGCGTTCGTGTTACTCTTACTCTCTCTTTAATAGCGTTTTTCACTGCATTATTTCCTATGTCTTAACAATTGCATATTCCCATTAAATTATATATCTTATTACTATCTCTTCATAATAATTCTTCTTAGGGTATAAACAATATAAACCACTATAAAAATTTCCATGTTGCCCTTCCCAGCCTCTAGCATCCATTGATCTCTCTCTGCCTCGCAGTAAACATGGAAAACATGAAAGCTTTCTCATCGTTTTGAAGGGAAAATGACATACAAATATCTTCAGTCTGATCGACAATAGAAAACACGTCGAGGCTTTAGTGTACACAGTGTGTTTAAAGTGGATGGGGAGAGGGCGAAAAGAGGGAATGAATGTAGTACATGTAGATGGAGCGAGGAGAGGACATGTAGATGGAGCGAGGAGAGGACATGTAGATGGAGCGAGGAGAGGACATGTAGATGGAGCGAGGAGAGGACATGTAGAGAGTAGGATGTGTAGATGGAGCGAGGAGAGGACATATAGGGAGTTGTCGAGGGAGAGAAGAAAGGACATATTGAAGGGATAAGGAGAAAAAAAAAATAGGGAGGACAAGTAGACGGAATCAAGTGTGATGAAAGAATATTTGGAGGATTGTAGAGGCAGGAAGAAGGAAATGTGAAGAGGGAGTAAGCAGGAAACGTGAAGAGGGAGTAAGCAGGAAACGTGAAGAGGGAGTAATAAGGAAACGTGAAGAGGGAGTAAGAAGGAAACTTGAGAAGGTAGTGTATAAAGAGTTATGAGAGGATTTCCTCTTACCATTCCAGTATTATTTATACCTATGGATATAATCCTCGGTACGATAAAAATATATGAAGTGTGTTGATTGTATTGACCGACACTCAGATATGAATCAATCCTCGAGGATGAGACTCAGTGTGAACCCCTGAGCGGGAAGCAGCACAAGACTTGTTCCTGAGCCCATGACTGTTCAACTGCCTCACAGCATACATAAGGGGGATTGCCAATAGACCCTTGACTGTCAAGAGGAAGCTCTGCCACTCCCTCGGTACCTTCCCCTCTTACATACATTTACTGAATAAAAATACCAACCACACCAAAACTATATCCCCACCTGATTTTAACATTTCTGTCAGGATCCCATCAGTTCCATTTCCTGCAGAAATGAGTAGGAGGTCCCAGCAGATTTGTTCGGTGGAACGTTTTTGCCAAGAATGAGGTAAGGAAGGAGATTCTTAGTGTCCAAGGCTTAACAGTGCCAGGTGCCGGCAAGATACATCTATATTCTGAATGTCACGTCTTTTATATCGTCTCCAAGTCCGATTGAATTTTTTATATTTGTCATGTTACTAATGGTTAGGTTCACTAGGTAATCACTCCATTACCAGTGTTTGCGGACTATCTTCTGTTCCTATAATGCTCAATCTTGCTGGCACCTGGCACTGATCAACGACGGCCAACACAAATCTTCCTGGCACCTGACACTGATCAACGACGGCCAACACGGTTTCAGGGACGGGAAATCCTGTGTCACAAACCTACTGGAGTTCTACGACAGGGTGACAGCAGTAAGACAAGAGAGAGAGGGGTGGGTAGATTGCATATTCTTGGACTGTAAGAAGGCGTTTGACACAGTTCCACACAAGAGATTAGTGCAGAAGCTGGAGGACCAGGCAGGGGTAACAGGGGAAAGGGACTCAATGGATCAGGGAATACCTGTCAGGAAGACAGCGAGTCATGGTACGTGGCGAGGTGTCAGAGGGGGCGCCGGTGACTACAGGGGTCAGTCCTAGGACCGGTGCTGTTTCTGGTATTTGTGAACGACATGACGGAAGGAATAGACTCCGAAGTGTCCCTGTTTGCAGATGATGTGAAGTTAATGAGAAGAATTCAATCGGACGAGGACCAGGCAGAACTACAAAGGGATCTGGACAGGCTGCAAGCCTGGTCCAGCAATTGGCTCCTGGAGTTCAACCCCACCAAGTTCAAAGTCATGAAGTTTAGGAAAGGGCAAAGAAGACCGTAGACGGAGTACAGTCTAGGGGACAAGAGACTACAAACCTCAATCAACGAAAAAGATCAACACCACACACATCTCCTGAGGCACACATCAACCAAATAACTGCTGAAGCAAACCTAAGAACAGCATTCCGACATCTTAATAAAGAATCGTTCAGGACCCTGTACACTGTGTACGTTAGGCCCATACTAGAGTATGCAGCACCAGTTTGGAACCCACATCTAGCCAAGCAAGTAAAGAAGCTAGAGAAAGTGCGAAGGTTTGCAACAAGACTAGTCCCAGAGCTAAGAGGTATGTCCTACGAGGAGAGGTTAAGGGAAATCGACCTGACGACACTGGAGGACAGAAGAGATAGGGGGGACATGATAACGACATATAAGATACTGAGAGGAATTGACAAGGTGAACAGAGACAGAATGTTCCAGAGATGGGACACAGGGATGTTAGGACGTATTTCTTCAGTCACAGAGTGGTCGGGAAGTGGAATAGTTTGGGAAGCAGGTTACATACATAGCTTTAAGAAGAGGTATGATAAAGCTCATGGCGCAGGGAGAGTGACCCAGTAGCGGCCAGTGAAGAGGCGGGTCCAGGAGCTATGAATCGACCACTGCAACCACAACTAGGTGAGTACACACACACACATATATTATTATTATTTTTTATTAACACATCGGCCGATTTCCACCAAAACAGTGTGGCCTGAAAAAGAAAAACTTTCACCATCATTCACTCCATCACTGTTTTGTCAGAGGGGTGCTTTACACTACAGTTATAAAACTGCAACATTAACACCCCTCCTTCAGAATGCAGACACTGTACTTCCCATTTTCAGGACTCAAGTCCGGCCTGCCGGTTTCCCTGAATCCCTTCATAAATGTTACTTTGCTCACACTCCAACAGCACGTCAAGTATTAAAAACCATTTGTGTATGTATGTATTTATGTATCATTTACCAAACTGCGGCACATTGTGCCGCCCCAACAACGCGGGATCCATTGCTATATAGGCTGCTTTTGAGGCAGTTATTCAAACAGGAGGCTATATATATATATATATATATATATATATATATATATATATATATATATATATATATATATATATATATATACATACACACAGACACGGACACCTTTCCACTCCACTAGATATGAATATTTTAATCCCTTAAATAGGGATTAAACTAGATTCAGAATGTACCGTAAGTGCTGAGAGAAGGAATCCCCCACGGTATATATCCTGTGCCAGTTACTCTATTTGGTTTGTTAATGGTCTTTAAAGCTATGGATTACACGAGGGTCATTAAAGCTGCACTGTAAGTCTTTCCCACCAGTTAAGAATGATTTAATCCCTAAAAATAAAGCAATTCAAATAAAGTTTAATTTAAAGATTAATGTTAAATATAGATTAAATTAAACTGTCTACATAAATACTCTGAGAGAAATATTATGCCCAGTGTATATATTATCTCTCTCTCTCTCTCTCTATATATATATATATATATATATATATATATATATATATATATATATATATATATATATATATATGCTTTAAAATCTTTATAAACGTTGTTACAAGAAATAAAAACATTTAATTATATAATACTGATCGGCTGTATAGATAAATTCAATACCTGTCAATATTTTGACAGTTACATTTTCATTTTAAAATTGATGTGAATAATGTTTTTTTTTATTTAATGCTTATCTAAAATATACATATTTAATAATATCCGACGCTTACTATCAAATTAAGTTTGTCTACGATGATGAATTTTTATATATAAATTTCCCATTAAATACACGTAGTGTTAGACCTTGTGTCAGACTAGGCTATTTTATTTGAGTTTAGGGAAATTGATGGTTGTTTCAAATAAGCTTTATGGAATGTAGGTGGTGGAGGTTTATTCAGTGTCTCCTGACACAGGTCAGTAGACAATGGGATCCCTTCTGGGATCCCACTGTCTACTGATGAATCCTTCTTGTGAGTTTGAGTCTTCAGTAAGCCAGCATCCGCTGAGCATCACTGGGGCATAATGTAGCCTAAGATTTCCTTCATTCCCTTTACGAGGCTGATAATAACAACACTCGCTAAATATCATTTATTTCATCATAATATATGACTTCAGCAAAACTGTTTTGAAGGATCTGATTCACTTGATATTTAACATCTTAAGTGGACGATACTTTGTGGTGATCCTTTTATTTTTTATTGTTTTAGTTGGAGTCGAAAGTCTTTCTTCGTATAATGTGATGAATTATAAAACAAAAATTACAAGGTGAACCTTGAAGCAAGTTGAACGCGATCTTTATATGCTGATTCACTCCACTGAGCGAATCAGTATATAAAGATCGCGTTAGTGTAAAAAAATACCCGCATTTTCCTGTCGACATAATACCAGCGTCCCTAATGACAGTACCATGACAGTACCATGACAGTACCATGACAGTACCATGACAGTACCTTGTTTTATCTACAACAATAACGTTGGAAGTAATGGCGTGCTGCTGAAGCATCGTGATGACAAATACTTGTAAAAAACACCTAATAGGACAATATTTTAATCTGTTTAAGATCTTTAACAATTTGTGACTTATTAAATATCATACCAGATTGAAATGGTGTCTGAATAAAAACTTATTCGGTAGAGTGTATTTCTGCTTTAGTAGTGGTTGTACATTGATTGGTATGTTAGGTTTATAACCTATCGATTGCACGATGATCATTTAGTATTTTAACTAATTTATTCGCAAACAAATTAAATTTAATAGGTATATGTATAGGAGGTTTTGTGGGCGAGGGGCTTGGACTTCCAGTAAGCGTGCGTGAGCGTGTTAGATAGGAGTGAATGGAGACTAATGGTTTTTGGGACCTGACAAGCTGTTGGAGTGTGAGCAGGGTAATATTTAGTGAAGGGATTCAGGAAAACCGGTTAGCCGGATGTTACGGCCCCCTACCTAACAATGGTAGTTAGGTAATTACCTCACCGGCCGGCAGTCAAGGGGCTACGTCATCAGACCTGATGTTTGACTGCCGGGCCGGCTTGACTGACAGTGTCATCGAGAGACTCCGCTATTCAACACTGGAGAGTTCACCAGCTCACTGATATACTACTGGAGTTCGTCAGTCAGACCTGCATGAGTTGCAGTGTGGTGCTGGTGACAAGCTTCCTGACATACTACTGGAGTTCGCCAGTCAGACCTGCGTGAGAGTTGCAGACTCATGCAGTGTGGTGCTGGTGATAGCCTACAACAAGGAGAGCGGCGAGGTCACCAGAATCTACTAGCTGACTGTTGTACCTGCGACTATGTACATGGACTGTTGTACCTGCGACTATGTACCTGGACTGTTGTACCTGCGACTATGTACCTGGACTGTTGTACCTGCGACTCTGTACCTGAAATTATGTACCTGAGGTGTCTTGTGTGACACTTATGTTATGGTGTCTTGTGTGACACTTATGTTATGGTGTCTTGTGTGACACTTATGTTATGGTGTCTTGTGTGACACTTATGTTATGGCGTCTTGTGTGACACTGGTTGTCTTGTGTGACACTGGTAATGTTACACGAAGTGTCAAGGTATTTAGTGGTGTAGTCAGAGAGTGTTTGTGACGATGGCACGACACAGGTTGAGTCGTGTATTTGGGGTGTGTCATAACGCTTTAATTGAGAATGTGTTCATGATACAGGGGGCGTGCCATGTGGCACAGAGGTGTCGTGTGACACAGCGAGGGAGTCTTATGGCACAGGGAGAACGGGTGTCGTGGAACCCCGTATGCGTGCCATAAGACAGAGACAAGGGTGTCTGAGGACACGGTGGAGAAGGAGTATCATGACAAGGTGTGGTAGTGTCCTGCGTGACACTAGAAGATGGCAGCGACTTGACACTACACCGAGTGCTTGATTTTGCTTGTGACTTTTATCTTGTACTATGGTTTTGTGTAAATATGTTTTTACACAGATTATAAGATTATATGTTTTATTCAGAGTATATGTTTTTATATTAATAATAATATAATAAAAATCTGAAATATGAGATTTTACTCAGTATCCCAAACAGTCAGTTTATTACAAATGCTTACTATTTTGTAATACCGGACTTGAGTCCTGGAAATGGGAAGTACAATGCTTGAACATTAAAGGAGGGGTTTGGGATATTGGCAGTTTGGAGGGACTTCTAAACTGTCGTATCTGAGCGCCTCTGCAAAGACAGTGATTATTCATGGGGTGAAAGTGTTGAATGATGATGAAAGTATTTTCTTTTTGGGGATTTTCTTTCTTTTTTAGTCACCCTGCTTCGGTGGGAGACGGCCGACTTGTTGAAAAAAAAAATTGTGATCCATTAAATACTGTGTGTATTCAGAAGTGGTAAATTCAATTATATTTAGCGAGATTTAAATGGATAAGAATATCGCATTAATTTACACATAAAATTGGCACTCACACTTTAAATTCAGTCTCTGCAGTCCCCGACGGAGGAGACACCTTCAGTGAACGTGTGAAGCCAGTCACCAGAGGCTTTTAAAAGTTATCGAACCCATTTCAGGAATCGTGGAGTGAGTTAAGGAAGTTTAGTCATAGGACACCTTCGCATACTGGTACTTAAATGATTTTTGCCCAAGTTACCCCTACACCAGTCGGAGAAATTTAATGTTATAAATATGGATTACATTTCTTTTTCAGTGTTAATAGATATCCTGGAGAGGATGCAGTTAAGTGGTTACCCGAATTTTTATTTATTTTTTGGGCTGCATTTTTTTTTCTTATAACCTGAGCACGTCTGATCTTATCGGCTTCAGATGAACAACGCTGGTGATGTACTGTGACTAACGCTGGTAATGTACCGTGACTAACGCTGGTGATGTACCGTGACCAACGCTGGTGATGTACCGTGACTAACGCTGGTGATGTACTGTGACCAACGCTGGTGATGTACTGTGACTAACGCTGGTGATGTACCGTGACTAACGCTGGTGATGTACCGTGACCAACGCTGGTGATGTACCGTGACCAACGCTGGTGATGTACTGTGACCAACGCTAGTGATGTACCGTGACTAACGCTGGGTGATGTACCGTGACCAACGCTGGTGATGTACCGTGACCAACGCTGGTGATGTACTGTGACTAACGCTGGTGATGTACCGTGACCAACGCTGGTGATGTACTGTGACCAACGCTGGTGATGTACTGTGACTAACGCTGGTGATGTACCGTGACCAACGCTGGTGATGTACCGTGACCAACGCTGGTGATGTACTGTGACTAACTCTGGTGATGTACAGTGACCAACGCTGGTGATGTACGTGACCAACGCTGGTGATGTACTGTGACTAACGCTGGTGATGTACAGTGACTAACGCTGGTGATGTACCGTGACTAACGCTGGTGATGTACTGTGACTAACGCTGGTGATGTACCGTGACTAACGCTGGTGATGTACCGTGACTAACGCTGGTGATGTACCGTGACTAACGCTGGTGATGTACCGTGACTAACGCTGGTGATGTACTGTGACTAACGCTGGTGATGTACTGTGACTAACGCTGGTGATGTCCCGTGACTAACGCTGGTGATGTACCGTGACTCAACGCTGGTGATGTACTGTGACTAACGCTGGTGATGTACCGTGACTAACGCTTGGTGAATGGTACCGTGACTAACGCTGGTGATGTACCGTGACTAACGCTGGTGATGTACTGTGACTAACGCTGGTGATGTACCGTGACTAACGCTGGTGATGTACCGTGACTAACGCTGGTGATGTACTGTGACTAACGCTGGTGATGTCCCTGTGACTAACGCTGGTGATGTACTGTGACTAACGCTGGTGATGTACTGTGACTAACGCTGGTGATGTACCGTGACTAACGCTGGTGATGTACCAGCTGGACTCAACGCTGGTGATGTACCGTGACTAACGCTGGTGATGTACTGTGACTAACGCTGGTGATGTACCGTGACTAACGCTGGTGATGTACTGTGACTAACGCTGGTGATGTACTGTGACTAACGCTGGTGATGTACCGTGACTAACGCTGGTGATGTACCGCTGTGACTAACGCTGGTGATGTATGTGACTACGCTGAGACGTGACAACGCTGGTGATGTACTGTGACTAACGCTGGTGATGTACCGTGACTAACGCTGGTGATGTACTGTGACTAACGCTGGTGATGTACCGTGACTAACGCTGGTGATGTACCGTGACTAACGCTGGTGATGTACCGTGACTAACGCTGGTGATGTACTGTGACTAACGCTGGTGATGTACTGTGACTAACGCTGGTGATGTACCGTGACCAACGCTGGTGATGTACTGTGACCAACGCTGGTGATGTACTGTGACTAACGCTGGTGATGTACCGTGACCAACGCTGGTGATGTACTGTGACCAACGCTGGTGATGTACTACTAACGCTGGTGATGTACCGTGACTAACGCTGGTGATGTACCGTGACTAACGCTGGTGATGTACTGTGACTAACGCTGGTGATGTACCGTGACTAACGCTGGTGATGTACCGTGACTAACGCTGGTGATGTACCGTGACTAACGCTGGTGATGTACTGTGACTAACGCTGGTGATGTACCGTGACTAACGCTGATGTACCGTGACTAACGCTGGTGATGTACTGTGACTAACGCTGGTGATGTACTGTGACTAACGCTGGTGATGTACCGTGACTAACGCTGGTGATGTACTGTGACTAACGCTGGTGATGTACGTAGACTAACGCTGGTGATGTACCGTGACCAACGCTGGTGATGTACCGTGACCAACGCTGGTGATGTACTGTGACTAACGCTGGTGATGTACCGTGACCAACGCTGGTGATGTACCGTGACCAACGCTGGTGATGTACTGTGACTAACGCTGGTGATGTACTGTGACTAACGCTGGTGATGTACCGTGACCAACGCTGGTGATGTACCGTGACCAACGCTGGTGATGTACTGTGACTAACGCTGGTGATGTACCGTAAAAAAAAAAAAAAAAAAAAAAAAAAAAAAAAAAAAAAAAAAAAAAAAAAAAAAAAAAAAAAAAAAAAAAAAAAAAAAAAAAAAAAAAAAAAAAAAAAAAAAAAAAAAAAAAAAAAAAAAAAAAAAAAAAAAAAAAAAAAAAAAAAAAAAAAAAAAAAAAAAAAAAAAAAAAAAAAAAAAAAAAAAAAAAAAAAAAAAAAAAAAAAAAAAAAAAAAAAAAAAAAAAAAAAAAAAAAAAAAAAAAAAAAAAAAAACCCCCCCCCCCCCCCCCCCCCCCCCCCCCCCCCCCCCCCCCCCCCCCCCCCCCCCCCCCCCCCCCCCCCCCCCCCCCCCCCCCCCCCCCCCCCCCCCCCCCCCCCCCCCCCCCCCCCCCCCCCCCCCCCCCCCCCCCCCCCCCCCCCCCCCCCCCCCCCCCCCCCCCCCCCCCCCCCCCCCCCCCCCCCCCCCCCCCCCCCCCCCCCCCCCCCCCCCCCCCCCCCCCCCCCCCCCCCCCCCCCCCCCCGTGACAACGCTGGTGATGTACTGTGACTAACGCTGGTGATGTACCGTGACTAACGCTGGTGATGTACCGTGACTAACGCTGGTGATGTACTGTGACAACGCTGGTATGTACTGTGACTAACGCTGGTGATGTACCGTGACTAACGCTGGTGATGTCTGGACTAACGCTGGTGATGTACCGTGACTAACGCTGGTGATGTACCGTGATAACGCTGGTGATGTACCGTGACTAACGCTGGTGATGTACGTGACTAACGCTGGTGATGTACTGTGACTAACGCTGGTGATGTACCGTGACTAACGCTGGTGATGTACTGTGACTAACGCTGGTGATGTACTGTGACTAACGCTGGTGATGTACCGTGACTAACGCTGGTGATGTACTGTGACTAACGCTGGTGATGTACTGTGACTAACGCTGGTGATGTACTGTGACTAACGCTGGTAATGTACTGTGACTAACGCTGGTGATGTACCGTGACTAACGCTGGTGATATACCGTGACTAACGCTGGTGATGTACCGTGACTAACGCTGGTGATGTACTGTGACTAACGCTGGTGATGTACCGTGACTGGGGAAACGTTCATATAACTCTTCATATGTGCAATAGGCTCTTGTAATTTTTATACTGATCATTTTAGGCTTTAGTTTCCATGTGATAAATTATGAAAACTTTCTCTGATCGGCTTGAAAATTTTAACACTGATGTATTCTACTTAGAAATAGTTTGGATTGTTATTGAAGTGTGTAGCCAACTTTTCGCTCCTCTCATAATAATAATAATAATAATAATAATAATAATAATAATAATAATAATAATAATAATAATAATAATAATAATAATAATAATAATATTAATAATGTCCATCTTTTCACTTTAAATACTCCAGTATGTTTCCCTGTAATAACCTTATGACACGGCATCAATCTTTAAAACTTAATAAATTAATCTGTATATTTATTTGATTTATTTTCAAGGCTATGGCACTGAACGATATCAAAATGTATAGTCAGCAAATTGCTACAAATTGCAAACCTTTATCAATACTGTTGTTTAGAAATATCTGTCGCCGAGGTCAACCGTTAGGCTAACCTTACTTTCTTTGCATCTTATCATGTGTTAGACTTTCCTCGCTTCTGCAATTTTTAGGATGGTAGTTGACATGGTGCTTTTGAAAAGTTATCTGACCTGATCTGGAGTAGCGAGCTGACCTCTGAGTAGCGAGCTGACGCGTATGGAGTAGCGAGCTGACCTGTATTGAGCAGCGAGCTGACCTGTATCGAGTAGGGAGCTGACCTGTATTGAATAGCGAGCTGACCTGTATCGAGTAGCAAGCTGACCGGTATCGAAAGAGAGCTGACCTTTTCGAGCTGCGAGCTGATCTGTTCGAATAGCGAGCTTACCTGTATTGAATAGCGAGCTGACCTGTATCGAGTAGCGAGCTGACCGGTATCGAAAGAGAGCTGACCTTTTTCGAGCAGCGAGCTGATCTGTTCGAATAGCGAGCTTACCTGTAGTAAGGAAGCATCTTGTTAGCTCTGTGTGAACGAAACCAACGATACCATCTTTGAAGTAGCTGTACCAGCAAACGGAGAAGTATTTTGAGGAAGCTTGGGAAGAGAAAAGGTTACTGTTGGATGAAAACAAAAGGATTCGTAATAATTCAACTGTGGTCGATCCTCAGTACAATGAGGGTAGCCGGACAGTGGAAAGGGGTAAAGTAACGAAACTGAATATCAAAAGGAAGGGAGAAATGATGGAAATCAGTAGCAACTTTACTGTGCTCCAGGACGAACGCAATTCGACCAACGTAGACACGGGGACAACGGTGAGAGAACAGTATTGTGGAAATATTAATATAGACACAGATATCATGAATTTTAAGAACAACAATCATGCAGTAACACTGGATAAAAATAACAGAAATTGTGGGAAGGCAAAGTTGAATAGGGAAAGGTACAGAAGAAAAAATCACCTTAACATATTTTATACTAATAGTGCCAGGAAGATAAATGAATTACGTCTGGTTGTATGTGCAGGAAACATTGATGATATTGCAATAACTGAAACATGGCTAAATTTGAAGAACTGGGACGTGATTGTCACATTCGAGTGTTTAAGTTGCTCCATGTTGATAAAAAATAATGGGAAGGGGGTTGGGATAGCGCTATATGTCCGACAAAATATTAATTATTGTATATAAGCAGGTATAAAAATCGATGGATTCGACACGAAGAATATGGTTAACAAACAAGTAGACAAACTAAAAATGAGTCCCCTGGCCACTATGAACTGTGTTAATGGTACTTAAAGAGTGTTACAAAATGACACGATATCTATTAATAATAGATATCTCCAGTGAACACTAGAAAGGAAAGCCCTTCTAGCATCCAGCCTGTTACTGGGCTTTTGCAACAAAGTCAGTATCCTGGTTCAGTTATCCGACATATTATATAGCTTAAGAGGATTGCAACTGATAGGGTACTAACCAAACAGATATATTTAAAAGGTTTATTAACAAAGTGAGAAAATCTAGGGTAGCAAAGTAAATCAAATATAAAGATATTAATTAAGATATCAATTAGTTAATTAGGAGGGTAGCTCCTACACTGCTCTCATATACAATAAGTCTGTGCTGAGGGCACATATATATAAATGACTCAGAAGTACCATCAGGTACAATGTCAGGAAGAACAATAATATGTACAAATAATAATAAATGTGTGTATGAGTGTGCTCCCGGTAACTCTAAGACTCGACTCAACCAGTGTACGACATAACATCTCATAAGCTAGCTGTACTAAACTGACAATCTGAACAGCTTGATTGTCAAGTAAAATGACCACTTCGCAGAACAGCAATATAACAGGCAACAGCAACACAGCGTCAGGAACAAGGAGATAGAAAATAGACCCTAACTGGGGACCATCAGTAGATCCTCCAAAACAGTCACAAAACTCCCTTTCTACTGAAACTAGGTTCAGCATAAACAATCCCAAACTGTGGTGCACAGATGCCTTATCGAATTTGGTCCAGAGCTATAGCTTGAGACCTGAGTAGTATCAGAGTGTCAATGTGACACACAACCCAGAACAAAGTCGAAAATCACTGTCTAGTCTATTCTCTGTGAACAGAGTTACACAGAGTCCTGAGAAGTATGATTCGCCTCACCCACGAATGCATAATCTACCCAACAGAGTCTAATGTCGAGAAAACAAGTAGAAATAGAGTGAGGTGTTGACTCGACGAGGGCAGCAGGCCAGAAAGAGCGAGGAAAGAGGAACAACCACCCAGCTCAGGTGTGTTCAGCGACTGACTTCTCCCAGCAACTAGACGCCGGCAGCATAACAGTAGTTTGCCAACACCAAGGCAGTTACTACACACTCTCGAGCACAACATAAAATATTACATCCTACCTAATAGATATAGCTAAGTTAAATAATAGTCTAATAATAATATAAAGCAAAATATTAACGATTTAGCTATTATCGAGAATATTCGCAATATAAAATTATAGAAAATGGAAATATACATTATATACATTGAGGCCCAATTCAAGGGGCGCAATAAAGAGTGCAAGTGGGAATAATGATGATAATCATAATCATCAACAAGTAGATGAGCAAGTCACATGTGCAATAGTTAGTCATCTAAATTGTTGAAACGCTTCGCCTACATAGCAGGCTTCTTCAGTCAAATACAATATATATTTGCCTGACGAAGCGTACCGCATGGGCGAGACACTCACATAGTGGGCGGTGCCTAACTGTTGAATTTTTAATAATAATAATAATAATATCTTTATTTACTACAAGTACATGTACATGGTATACAGGCCTAGCTGACATCAATGACATACTACTATATAGAAAGTCCCTTGTTATGCTGAGCATTTCGGGCAGATTAGGTCAGTGTCCTAGGATGCGACTCACACCAGTCGACTAACACCCAGGTACCCATTTTACTGATGGGGAACATAGACAACAGGTGTAAAGAAACACGCCCAATGTTTCTGCCCTGGCTGGGAATCGAACCCAGGCCCTCGTCGTGTGAAGCGAGAGCTTTAGCCACCAGACCACCAGAGCCCATAAGTTCCTCATTAAATACACGTAAATAACAAAAAAGGCACAATACCGTGACTGGAACAATACACACACAACCCGCACATATAAAAGGGAGGAGCTTACGACGACGTTTCGGTCCGACTTGGACCATTTACAAAGTCACACTAACACACAGAGACGAAGGAAGGGGTATTTATAGGCAGGCAGACAGGGAAGGGTACAAGAGAGTGGGGAAATAATGGAGTAAGTATTGGAAGTGGTAGTAGTAGTAATAGTAGTAGTGGGGACATTCATATTCTAGGAAGGGAGCACTGCAATGAGGCTAGCGGCCCGCAAGGGTGGGACGAGAACACAGAGGGAGGAAAGGCGAATAAAATGAAGGACAAATACAAGGCAAAAGAAAAGAAAGAAAGGAAAACCCATAGGAGAAAAAAGGAGAAGGGGGAAGAGATGAAAAGGGAAGGAATCAGGTTAAGTCACGGGTGTTCTGAAGTTTAGAGCATTTAACAATGTAATGAGAGAGGAAAGCATCAACAGAGACAAAGCCAGGGCTAAGATTCATACAGGGAAAGTTGTGTATAAGGGAGGATTCAACCAGACGGCGACTATGAAATACACGTAGTGTTAGACCTTATGTCAGACTAGGCTATTTTATTTGAGCTCAGGGGAAATGATGGCTGTTTCATACAAATAAGCTTTATGGAATGTAGGTGGTGGTGGTTTAATCAGTGTCTCCTGACACAGGTCAGTAGACGATGCGATCCCTTCTGGGATCCCATTGTCTACAGATGAATCTTTTTTGTGAGTTTCTGTCTAACTCAACTACTTGTCGATATTGTATACTATTTTCATCTTTATACCTGTTTGACACAGCAACATAACGGTATCTTGGTACAGAGTACATCTTCCACTAGTTATGAGTGAGAAGGGTTGGACTCGAAGGACTCAGCACGGGCGAGTACGCTTCCTGCGCTGCTCCTTAATTCTTATCTCCTTGCTGCTGTTAGTGGGCCCCGCCTCCTGCAACATCTTCGAGATTTTCAACGCCTTACTTTGGCAGTTTATAAGACTTTATTATCATGCTTCTTCACTCACAAATCATTAGGCACATGTACACGTACAAAGATACAGGGCACAGACTCAAGTGTACTTCACAAGCTTCACTGTAGTCAGAGTGTCGATGCCTATCAATCCTAAATGATACAGGTGCACTATGTGTGCATTCGTCCACTTCATGGGGCAATCTCTGATTCGTTAAATAACATTTGGCCACACTCCTGACGACCATTCTGGATGTGAAACTGTCCAGCCTCTTCAGTACTAAGGACGCTTTCATCGTCGACAGTTCTGGTGACGATGAGGCAGACATTGCCATCACTCCCGGGCAATGAACATCCCTAAGGACTGTGATTTCGAAGTACTTCTTTCTACACGTTAGAAGGCCTAAAAATCAGTGTTTGTTAAAAGTTTAGATTCCTGCATCACTTGCCAATCAACGGCCGCAATGAAAACTAATGTTAATATTATCTTAATACTCCCATCGCTACCTCAGTGCTCAAGATCAGTTACCGAGATCTTCATGGCCTCTCAAGTACTCAGTTATGATCTCCGAATGATTTATGACCACGTCAATCCCAGGAATATGGAACCAGAGTGCTGCCACCCATTACCAGGTTCTGGAACTGCTACTTTTATACACACCTCGCTAAGGAATATTCACTTAAGGAGAAGAAATATTGTTCCAACCGTGGCAACGAAGGACACACACATCAACTGCACCTCAACCATTTAGCCAAATGTATCAACTGTAGCATGACCATCGCACTCTTGCAGCCAAATTCTCACTCAAAAAAAAAAAAAGAAGCTTAAGGAATAATAGAAACTTAGTTCTATCATGGATCCGACGAACAGTATGCTGCCATCACTCGATTCCAGGCCGATACTCAAAAGATTCTTCAAGTAACCCAACAACCAACCTCTACACTCCTATCAAGATCATGTATTGCATGATCTATGGCCATATGTAAAACGCTGCTTCCGGTGGGACCTTCAAATCTACCACCAACGATTTCTTTCACCTCATCGACCTGCCTAACTTCAAGTTACCTGATACTTCAAAATCCACAGTCATACTAAAAATCCTCCTCATTATAGAAAGTATCACCGTTCCAACAGATCCTCCAGTCAGTGGCGGCCAAGCCACTCGTGGCCAACCAGCTGCTGCCCAAGCCACTCGTGACCAACCAGCTGTTGTCCAAGCCACTCGTGGCCAACCAGCTGCTGCCCAAGCCACTCCTGATTTCCTCCTCCCAACTAACCCATGGTCAACAAACAAAGATACAGTAGATGGCAGAGAGTGATTAACACCTATGTCTTAGGAGCGTAAGACATTAGATAAGCTAAGATTCATTGCCTATTCAGGAAGCATAGATATTATTGCTATAACAGAGACTTGGTTCAACCTTAAATATAGGGAAATGCAACTGGGGTTATTATAATTTTTCCTCATAGTAATTTTCATAACAGGGATTTTTGGTATGTCCCTGACAAATACCACATACAAACCATACCACGGGTGGGGTTCGAACCCCACCAGTTGTATGGTTTGTTTGCAATCGTGTCATTACGATTTCGTGAGTCACCACGTACAAGGCTATAAATTATTCCACACTGATAAGGGTGATATGAAGTGTTGTGCATTAGCGACGAATATTAGTGATAATTTAAATTGTTGCATTAAACAAGTTATAAAAGTGGAAGCGACGTACAATGAATATGTTTGACTGCAGTTTCTGGAGGGACGTGAAAAACTAATCTTGGGTGTTATTTACAGGTCTCCAAACCTTGAAAGGGAACTCGGTAACTTCTATGGGACGAAATTACGTAGACATCTTGATTCGAAAATGTCGTGTTAATGGAAAATTTTCATTTTAGAAAAACTGATTGGAGCAATTTAATAGAAAATATTGAGTTTAGCTACTTTCTTGATTGTTTTTTTTAAACAGTCTGAAACAGAGCCAACTAGAGGAAATAACCTGCTTGACTTAGTTCTTACCAACAAGGAATCACTATTTAATAATCCTGAGGTTAATGACGAGGTAGAAAAAAGTGATCTCAAACCATTCTGTTTCAATATATCATGGAATTACCTTAACAAGTACTGCCAAGTCAATGTCCCGGACTTTTGCTTGGTCGGTTTTATAGAGCTGAAGAATTACCAGGGTGGGTTGAACTGGTGTGACCTGACTGGTCATTATCCTGTGGTCAGGTAGGAAGTGATGGTTACCAATATGTCATTTTTCAAAGCATAGTTCAAGTTGCTCAGGCTACTAATGTTCCAAATGAGGAAATTAGATTAAAAAAAAATTACCCTAAATAAATAAACAATAGATTAAAAGATCACATAGGTCAAAAGAGAGGCATTTACAAGCGAATCAAAAGGGGAGGAGGGGGATACTTATGAAATAAATGTATTCAATTAAAAAGAGAAATAAAAAAACCTGAATAAGAAAAGCCAAAAGAGATTATGAAGTTAAAGTCAAAAAGCATTCGAGAATTAGCCCAAAAGATTTCTTTCAGGTATATAGGAGTAAGATTTGGGACAAGATAGGCCCACTTGAAAGTTGGTCAGGTCAGGTCACAGATGGTGACAAAGAATGTTTACAATCTTCAACACTTATTTCCTCTGAGTTTTTACGCCCTGATGAGCTGTTCTCAAAGGATATAAAGAAATGGAAAGAGGAACTTAGCAACCCATTAGCTAGTCTTTTCCACGTATCCCTACAAACTGGCATAGTGCCAGATAAATGGAAAATGGCATCTGGGATGCCTATCCATAGAGCTGGAGACAGGTCCTTAACTTAGAACAATAGACCAGTTAGCCTATCCTCCATTGTGGGAAAATCCTGGAATCAATAATTGCCGAGGCTATTAAAGCCACCTTGAATGAAAATGAATCTCAGCATGGTTATACTAAGGTATTTGAGGAGGTTAATCATGGTAATTAATATGATATTGTGTATATGAACGACAGTAAGACTTTTCTTAGAACTCCAGATCGGAGATAACAGAGGAAAGGCGTGGCACTTGATAGATAGTGGCGTAGATAGCTGGTAATAATGTATAGAATTACCGATAAAATGTTAGATAAGAGAACACTGATCCAACTAATGTGACTTTTTATTGTCTTAACGTTTCGCTCTCGAGGAGCTTCCTCAAGCCGTTTCGAACAATATGTACAAGTGTGATAGGTGGTTTTCAAAGCCAACAAGTTGAAGATTGAGACACGCAACATATGGGAATGTTTGTAAACATTCCCATATGTTGCATAAGTGTCTCAGTCTTCAATATGTACAGGGTTCAGGTTCTCGTAGATTTACCAGGACGGGTCCTGGCCCGGGTTTTCTCCATGTGGTGACCCGGCAGTTGCTCCCGAAGGAGTGTCAGATGTGTACAGGGCAGCACTATGAAAGATATAATGTATATATCAATTCCATTAAATTAGCGCCCTCTACTCATGACGTCAATAGTAAGTAAATTTATGAATGAGACACATGTGCAACGTTTTAGATATCGTTATTGTGGAAATGTTTCGCCAGCCTCTGGCTTCATCAGATATACCATCAGTCATTTTTTTTTTCATCCTTCTAAATGGGAAAGATAACTTTTAAAAGCCTCCATTGATTGCTTCACACGGTCAGTGAAGGTGTTTCCTCCATCCATGACGCACAGAGTAAAATTGAATTGTGCGTGAGAACATTTACCCATTTTATGTGTAAAATCCCGTGATATTTTCATAACATTTGAATGACGTGAAATATATTCGAGTCTTGCTCTTCTGAACGGCTTTGTTATTAAATGGATGATGTGCCTTACAGACAAAATATATCCAGTTATGTTCATTTTGAGTGTGGATAAATGTAAAAATTTGCTAGAAATCTTTGAATCTCGAGTTATCAGTGAGATAACTCGAGAATGCCTAATCTGATCGTATTCAAACTTTTAGATATGGAGGGTTTTCCAGAACGAAAGCCTCGCGTTGTTATTAGGCTGCATAATTCCAAAATTGCCATTTTTTTTTTCTAAAAATTTTGATTTTGGTTTCGGCTTCGAAATGGTTTTGCTGATATATTTGACAGGCCATGAGATTAGTCTGTATAGGTGATAATTTGAAATTTTACTGACATTGTTAAAAAACGAAAAACAAAAATTTGATTTAAATCATTTTCAGGAAAATGCGTTTTCTTGTAGGTTTTAAACTATCGGTGTTCGTGAGGTATATTAAGAGAAAGCAAAACATTAATATAAGATGCGTAAATATTAATTAGCAAGTTTTATTAAATATCTTGATTTGAAGGTAATATCTAGTTAAAACGTCTTTTGACTAACTTCAAACATTATCAGCTAAGTAATCCTAGGAGGAGGTAATAATAACAACAACAACAACTACAATAATAATAGCAATAATAATAGCAATAATAATAATAATAATAATAATAATAAAATAATAGTAACAACAACAACAACAAAAACAACAAAAACAAAAACAACAAAAACAAAAACAACAAAAACAACAAAAACAACAAAAACAACAAAAACAACAAAAACAAAAACAACAAAAACAACAAAAACAACAAAAACAACAAAAACAACAACAACAACAACAACAACAACAACAACAACAACAACAACAACAACAACAACAACAACAACAACAACAACAACAACAACAAAAACAAAAACAAAAACAACAACAACAACAACAACAACAACAACAACAACAACAACAACAACAACAACAACAAAATAATAATAATAATAATAATAATAAGTAGGAGGTATTTTGCAGTGAATTTAGTGTGTACGTAGATGCCAATGTGATAATATTATAGAAAAATAACATCATATTGGGCGTTCATAAAATCTCAAAATCATGCATTTTTTCTTTTATTAAAGTAGAGAGTTTTAAATATAACTGAACTGGAGTAAGGAAACTAGTGCTGGTAATTGGCACTTCATTCAAGGAACTGAATTTTTTCTCCTCTTCTTTGAATCGAAGCTGGATGCGTGCCATTTCCCAGCCGTAATATGACCCTCACATGTTTAGCTCTTTACCCAAATTAAAATTAAACATCCTCTGTTTCGGATTTAGACTGTGTTGGTCACATTGTTGAAGTGTAAGCAATAACTCGAAAAAGAATATTGTGGCTGGCTTTAATTTTTTGGTTATGGAGTATTTTCCTGAAAGAAAGCTCCCTATTTATTTTAGGTTCGTACGTTTTAATGTGCCTTTATTATTCAACAAATTTACTTCCCTGAATTAACTAGAGAATGTCTCTTCTGATCAGCAATAATTAAGAATATTTGACTTTATTAGGTATCATTGAAGGGAGATTAAAGTGGCTGCCAGAATTTTTTTCCCTGCTTCCATAATTTCATTTGGTTTTGCTCATTACACGAGAACGGATCATTGTTTTAAATGGCTTCGGTTTTAATTAACTGATGTATCTTATGGCCAAGATAGTCCCCATTAAATTTATCTTGTGTGTAGGAAAATTTGACAATATACTAAATTAAAAATAATTGTCATTGTTGGAATCCATGAGCTAACTAAAGAATGACTCTTTTGATCGGCTTCAAATTTTCAGCCCTAGTGTGATTACAAAGATGATAAGAGGGACTAAATATCATAACTTGCCATAACACAGCTGCTAACTTTCATATATGTGGTTTCTTTCACAAATAAGGTGTCTTGTAAGTAAACACAATAGTTGTAATAGGAGAAATAACAGGGACATGGGCCTAGCTAATTTTTAAATTCACTAATAGTGGAGAGCCTAAGTCAAAGTTCAGAATCAGCTTCTTGAACTTTATAGGCTAACTATAGATAATTGCCGATTTCGAACCATTAATATAAAATTCTGAATATGTCATCACTCAACGAATTTCCGATTTTAATTACCTTTAACATTTATTAATATTATTCTCACGACTTGAAATCAAAGAAAACAACTCATCCTTAACATGAATGAATTTAATTCTATTGCATAACAGAGAAATCTGTTGTTTAAATTAAATACAGAGTATTTATTATAACACCATTACTGTGAGAAATAATTACCTGCAAGAACCTCACTATTGCCTTCACAAATTACCTGCAAGAACCTCACTATTGCGTTCATAAATTACCTGCAAGAACCTCACTATTGCGTTAATAAATTACCTGCATGAACCTCACTATTGCGTTCATAAATTACCTGCATGAACCTCACTATTGCGTTCATAAATTACCTGCATGAACCTCACTATTGCGTTCATAAATTACCTGCATGAACCTCACTATTGCGTTCATGCAAGTAATTTTGTTGCCTCTCTGATGTATGTGGGAATTTTGAATGCTGTAGGTTGCAGGAGATTATCCCCTCCGTACCCACAACCATCTCATTACCCCCTCCGTACCCACAACCATCTCATTACCCCCTCCGTACCCACAACCATCTCATTACCCCCTCCGTACCCACAACCATCTCATTACCCCCTCCGTACCCACAACCATCTCATTACCCCCTCCGTACCCACAACCATCTCATTACCCCCTCCGTACCCACAACCATCTCATTACCCCCTCCGTACCCACAACCATCTCATTATTCCCACACATCCGGGACCTAAAATTATATTATTAAATTTAAAACCATAACCAATAATTCTGGTATGATTAAAATGAAGGTAGACTGTATAAATTGGGTTTGACTTGCGGAAGGAGGGGAAGGAGGAAGGAGGGGAAGGGTGCACAGATATCCATACAACACAGTTACAGAAAGTAATTAAATGGTTATTATTACCACTTACCCAAATTTTCTCTGGAGATCACTTCGATGCAGCTGCATCACCCACAACACAACTGCTTATTATAGACAAATTAAACTGGCCACCTAACTCTACATAAAAAGGCGGTTTACTTAGATGTGGGGTTGATATTCCTTATTTTCCTCATTCAAAGTCGAATTCTTGATGTCCTGCCAAGTTCCTGTCACTGTGCCAACAGCAGGACAATATTTCAAGTTGTCTTACTCCTATTTGGGACGCTTGAACCCCATTAAGCTTCGGAGAACGCCGAAAATTCTCACTAATTACAATGTGGTCCACGCATTCAATTTCCGTAATGGCCTCTCCCCCACCTTGCGCAAGCACAAATTGTACCTCATTCACTTGAAGTTTCTCGAAGGTTAAGTCAGAGTCATTTTTCACTTATTTTCATTAATACAAATTATACACTATAATTTCGGAAAATTAGGTACAAAATTTTCCATATATTACCTTTGTAATAATGGAAGAATTACCCAACTGTGACATTTTATTATGGCAAGAGGTTCTCAAGCCGTTACAAATAATAAAGGGACTTAAAGGGTATGTACAGGTATCCGTGAGGATAAACATGGCAGTAGTCCTCGTGGCCCATGTTGTATGTAGTAGTTTTAGTACGTCTTGGTGCATTGTGATGGCCGGGTCCCTTGAGTAGAATTGTTGCTAATGTCTCAGAAATGACGACGTTACCTTATTAATTTAATGGTATCTAAAATGTGCTGGCGTCACTAAATTTCATTTAATGGTTGGGGGAGTTCCTGTGCTATACGCATGAGTTATTCAGCTGTCGTTTCTGTATGCAGTGATGTATTCATTGACACACATATATCAAAGTATACCTTGTCACTGCCCGTGCATTGACTGGATCAAGGTTCTCACTTTAGTCCTGGTTAGATATTTTGTGGAAGTACTGGTTGCGAGGGTGAGTTTAGGAAGTACTTTGGGGACGTTCAAGACACCTTGCCTATGGTAAGGATTATAACTTCTTTTTAAAGTGGTGTTAATGCGTGGTTAATTTATAATTTGGTGGGCTCTTTTTTACAATTCCTGATTAAAACAATGAAGGAAATTGTAGATCAGTGAAGGCTTTGTGCATGTATTCAAACTCATCTTCAAGAAACTCAGTGCTGCAAATTCGGAATGCTCTTTGCAAGAATCCAAGGATGATGCCTCGTTTGGTTGGACCAGAAGTGTGTGAGATCGATTTTGTTTGTAGGTTTTCTTGAAACTTGGAATAAGGACGCCGAGAAGTGGTAACCTGTCATTTGACTTTTCCCAAAGTGTGAATTGAATGACTAGTTCAACTGAGTTGAGTCTTCTCTATGAGGACGTAGTCCACATAACGTAACCAAGTGACGTTGCTGGAAATCTTGTTGGCGAAAAGTTCAGCTTCTAGGTGTTCCATGAATAAGTTTGTTCATAGAGTCTGTTGTTTAAAGAGAAACACTTGAAGTTAATGCAGAGTTCAATGAGGCCAATAAAATATGCGGGAGTTAGCGAAGACTGGGGTGATTAACTTTACGTCGGAGATAGTTAATGACCTATTTGGTGGGGACCTTAGTGAAGAGGGAAGTGACGTCCAAACTGCTTAGTTTCTTGTTCGGGACAGAGATGTCTCAGATGCGGTTAAGGAGGTCGCCTGTGTGCTTTTGATGAGCGGTGCTGATAGTTCCCAGGAGGCAGGGAAAGTGTTTGGCTAGAACACCGGCTAATTTGTGTGTGTACTGCCTATACTTGATGTGATAGGTTTGAGAGGTATATTGTGTTTATGGGTCTAAGGTAGTCAATACATGGGTGCTGGTTTGGGGTTGCTAGGTGTTAAATGTAGAAGTTTTCTTCTTTCATTAGAGCGTCTGAATATTTGGTTTTGAATAGGTCCTTGGTGAGTGCCTCTCACTGTTGTGTTGATGGGCTCGTATGTAGACTGGTCATTCAAGAGCTCCACTATTTTAGTGCTGTAGTCGCTGGTGTTGATAATGACATATAGCATATACAAGGATCAATATTATAACCATTCATCAACAGAGCTTACAATAGGATCATTTTACATCCAGCACAACAGTGACATAGTTGAATCAGAAGCACCAATTGTGACCCACTATGCCATCCTGCAGCCTCTGAAGCCTTTATGGTCATTCTATTGTCATGCCCTCATAGCCAAATAGTCCATAAATCCAAGATAAATCGTTGATAATTAAGACACATATGCAGAAGTTAGGTATCTTAATTCCGAAACATTTCACCTACGCAGTAGGCTTCATCAGTCGAGTACAGAGGAGACATCAGCAGTAGAGATGTAAACACGATGTAATCAGTCCATCCTTTTTGTCTGACCACTAGTTACAGTGAAAGGGATAGATCAGGGAGAGACCTGCCCTCTCAGTGATGACAATCTTACTAGTGGGCTCCGCCTCTCCTGCCCTCAAGATTATCTGTGCCTCTGTTGCTTCAGTTTCACATTGTTCCAGACTTTGGAGCAAAACTCTTCTCCAGGATGATGGACTGATTACATCGTCTCTACATCTCTCGTGCTTCTGCTGCGTCCTCTATACTCGGCTGAAGAAGCCTACTGTGTAGGCGAAACGTTTCGGAAGGAAGATACCTAACTGTTGCACATGTGTCTTACTTATCAAGTTTTCGGTATTGTATACCATTATCATATTTATCAAGTTAAATCGTAATGAATGACCGTCAATGAAACAGAAAATGGGATGGAGACTTGAACCATGGTCCTCAGAGATAACACTAACAATGCTATATCACCCAACAACAGAGATTATTATACATACAACAGGTCAGCAATACGAAACAATACACTGCTGTTTTGCGTTATTATCTTGGGATATAAATTAACCTGCTATATATATTCTTGCGTGATATTGCACTGCAACATTTGATAACACTGAAATGTTGCGATTTTTTGATACCTGAAGGAAGTTTTCTAAAATCAGTGCCTCCCTCAGACAGGTCCCAGACCAGGCCTCTTGACTTAGCAAGGCGTGTTCAGCTAGTCTGTTGTGGCTAGCTACACGCAATCCGACGTATATCGCATAACGCGTATGATCAGGAAACGATTGGAGAGGTAAGGCTTTTTTGGCAATCCCCTTCATGTATGAAGGTTAAGCGTTGAATAGTCTTGGATAATTCATATTTATAAGGAATTCCTGAATTGGGACCTTTCAGTGGTTGCTTGAAGAAGTTTTCTTCCTCGAAATTTCCATAATTATTTCACTCACAACATTAAAAGGCATCATCCAAGGGTTTCAAATACAGTGGACCCCCGGTGTTCGTCCTGCTCCGAACTCGCCCTTTTATGTAAGTGTATTTTTTTAAATGCTTTTGTAAGTGTATTTTTGGGGGTCTAAAAGGACTAGTCTACTTTACATTATTCCTTATGGGAATAAATTCGTTTGGTAATGGCACTTGAACAGCATTTGGAACGAAAAAATAACGAAAACCAGGGGTCCACTGTATCTGTAATGGTGAACACTAACTAGGGAAAACTTCTATGCACAATTGTCATTAGCATGTGATCTATAACCATAGATGTAAACCCCATTGCAAACTTCTTGCAATGGCTCCACTTTCTTCTAAAGTCTTTGGCTGCTTAGCCTCAATCGTCATAAAAAAAAAAAGGTGCCTCCGAATTCGAGGTGGGTGTAAAGTGAAATTCTAGGATATAGGTCAACATCTGACAATTTTTGTGTGAATGCCGTAAAATCGTGATTTCCGTAAAATCTGGTTAAATATCTTTAACTCTACCTGGTATGAATTACTTTGATGTTTAATAGCTGATGCATCTTACGGACAGGAGAGTACAAATTAAATTTAGTTCCTCTGTGGGCAAATGTGTTATGTGTTAAATTTTGGAATCATTGGAATCTGTGCGATAAACCTAGAATCTCTTCTGATTTAATTCAGATTTTCATCCCTGGTGTGTTTTTGAAAGAGCAAGACTCGTGTTGTTATTGGGCGGCCTAAGCCCAATGAATATTTATTTTACAAAATAGTGATAATGATTTCCTTTCAATGACTAAAGAAAGTTTAGTCTTATTTAAGGCTAATGCGTTCCATTAATGCGATGACTACTGAACAGGTTTAGAACGATTTCCAGCAAATTTGAAAATTACATTAAATTAAAAAACACAGTTGGAATCATTGGATTCAGAGCAATTATTGGAGAAAGCGTCTTCCGAGACGTTCAAGCTTTTAGGGTTGACTTTATTAAAAGAATGTTTGACTTTCACTTTGAACAAGCAGGTATTACAAGTAGGTATTACAAGCAGGTATTACAAGCAGGTATTACAAGCAGGTATTACAAGCAGGTATTACAAGCAGGTATTACAAGCAAGTATTACAGTTTTCCCCATGATTCTCCCACGACTAATGATCTCTTGTAATTAATGTGACAATGGTTTTGAAAACCGACAAGTTGGTGATTAAGACACTTAAGCAACATTTGGGATCTTTACTGAAGAAACGTTTCGCCACACAGTGGCTTCATCAGTCCAATACAAAGGAGAAAGTTGTAAGGAGAGGAGGAGTTTGAGGTAATCAGTCCCTCGGCCTGGAGTCGATGTGTTCAGTCGGTCAATCAAGATTGATGGACTGAACATTCCAACATTCCAGGGATTAAAAACGTCCCACGAGATATTGTCAATGCATATTGACATTATTTATGACACGCTTGTGCTTCAGGAAATTAAAGCTGAAATTTACTCGATTATGTTGCTGCTTTGAAAATTATTGCAGTGTGAGTGTGTGTACTCACCTATTTGTACTCACCTATTTGTGGTTGCAGGGGTCGATTCATAGCTCCTGGCCCCGCCTCTTCACTGATTGCTACTAGGTCCTCTCTCTCCCTGCTCCATGAGCTTTATCAAACCTCGTCTTAAAACTATGTATGGTTCCTGTCTCCACTACGTCACTTTCTAGGCTATTCCACTTCCTGACAACTCTATGACTGAAGAAATACTTCCTAACATCTCTTTGACTCATAGGAGTCTCCACCTTCCAATTGTGACCCCTTGTTTCTGTGTCCCCTCTCTGAAACATCTTGTCTCTTTCCACCTTATCTATTCCCCGCAGTATTTTATATGTCGTTATCATGTCTCCCCTAACCCTACTGTCCTCTAGTGTCGTCAGGCCGATTTCCCTTAACCTTTCTTCGTAGGACAATCCACTTAGCTGTGTGTGTCTGCATCATCTACTTGTGGTTGCAGGGGTCAAGTCATAGCTCCTGGCCCTCCTCTTCGCTAGTCGCTACTAGGTCCACTTTCTCCCTGCTTCATGAGTTTTATTGTTCTTATTCGTAAAGCTATGTATGGATACTGCCTTCACTTCATGACTCTACAGGTTGTTCCGCTTTCTGAAAACTCTATAACTGGAGACATACCTCCTAACACTCCTTGGCTCATTTGAGTTTTCAGTTTCCTTGTTGCTGTGTGTAATCTCTGAAATATTCTATCCCTATCCACCTTGTTAATTATTCTCATTATTTTAAATGTCGTTATCATGTGTTCCTTATCCCTCCTGTCCTCCAGCCTCAGGTCGATTTCCATTAACGTCTCATTGTATGGCATACCCCTTACCTCCGAGACTATTCATGTTGCAAACTTTTGCTCTTTCTCTAATTTCTTGACGTGTGTACTCACCTAGTTGTGGCCGCTACTGGGTCACTCTCCCTGCGCTATGAGCTTTATCATACCTCTTCTTAAAGCTATGAATGGATCCTGCCTCCACTACATCGCTTCCCAAACTGTTCCACTTTCTAAACACTATGTGACTGAAGAAATACTTCCTAACATCCCTGTGATTCATCTGAGGCTTCAACTTCCAACTGTGTCCCCTTGTTGCTGTGTCCCATCTCTGGAACATTCTGTCTGTCAACCTTGTCTCAATGACAGGTGGTCATCGATACCGCGAGATAAGAGAGGACAGCATAGATCTTGACAAGATCTGAGTGTCAATCTCACATCTCTACCTACACTGGTACCCCTACTACACGTGGCTCACCACCCAGTCAGCTACACACCAGTCTAGCAGTCTTCTCCCAGTTATAACTCCACCAGCGTTTCAAGATGGTTCTTTACTAGTTCACAAGTGTTGTTGTGGTCAGAGGATCACAGTACCTCTGTTCGTCAGAACCTCTACTCGTGTTGGGGTCACTGTCTACTCAGTGTGTCAACATTCACGTCCACCTGTGACATATTTCCCTCAACGTCATCAACAAAGGCTCAGCGTTCCAAACCATGATTCACAGCTTCATGTCCAGAACATCGAACATCGGCACGGAACCATTCTTAACTACGTATTGTAGTCACTAATTATTTATATATTTCATTCTTCATTTCTTTGCTTGAAACAGGATTAATTTCATGTTTAAGTAGCTTATATTTATTACTTTTTCACATTAATAAAATTGTTTCTTATGTTATCATTGATTTTTCTATCTTTTAATTTCCATTAGGAGGAACCAGCCTTATCAAATACTCTTTGAAGGTCTGATAAGCCTAAGTGAACCTTGACAGTATGATATACTGTATCTTTAATATACCTTTGATGACTTACGAGAGTCATTCTACTCCCGGAGCCAAGCTATGGGCCAGGCTCGTCTGGTGAGCACAAGACTGATGAACACATTCATGGATGAGCACAGTAAAAAACATTGAGACTGGTATTAAAAAAATGAGGGATATTAACTCAGTTATGTCATAGACAGTGAATAGTAAGCTTGATTCAGAAAATCCAGAAAGTAGGCCTATGTCGAAAAGTGAGAGGTTAAGGTACTTCTAATTAACCACTATGGGTACAGGATTTGTTTTTCAAAGTCAAAACAAGTGAATAAATTCATAGTGTTTTTTTAATAAAATAATAGCTGAAAAAATGACAAACTCTCCAGTCTACTGATCCCATCAAATATCAGTTGATCGGTGGTAGAGGATCAGCTGATCGGCAGTCATTATTCGACGTTGATTTTGACCTTAACGATCGAGTTGGTAATATCACTGCTTGGAAGGCTTCCTGGAATTCGATACCAGCCTCAGAACCTCTTTTGAGTTTCCTTGCAACAGTGATCAATTGTAATGCAAATGAGTTTAATGAATGTAATTAAGGTCAGGTTACCCTTGAAGACGATATTGATTAACACAATGATCATCAGAAATGTGGTGTCTCTAAATCAAAACGTTGACAGATGTACGTTTTTTTTTTACAAGTAACACTAATATTTTCTACACAGGAAAAGAAAATAACACCGCAGCATATCAACAGAGAAGCAATTTATGCTACATGCAAAAGTGCAACGCTAGCAACAAGCTTCAATCATTATGGTTTGTGTTGTACTTATGATGTACCTATGAGTCTTCATCATGACACGGTATTTTTCAAAGTAGAGGCAAGCACTGAGACCGACCCGTTTCCTGGCCACTTCGACAAAACTGCCTTCACAATAGAGGCATTTGTCATTGTTGATCATGATGAAGATAACCATTTCAGGAATGGGGACCAGTCATGATGTCGTGACAGTCTTGTTCCAGGATGACTGGGGTTTGCAAACTTGTAAGCACAGGATTTCTAAAACATACATCCAACATGGGCTCAAAGCTTTTAATATCGACTTGAAGTGCCAAGAGTTGAAACAGTTCTACAAACCTTGAAAAAGGGCAAATTTGACTGAGGGGTTTATTGTATCAGTAACTTATCCTGTGAACCATGATCCTGGAGTATATCGAGAGGGTTTCGGAGATCAACGCCCGCAGCCCGGGCTGTGACCAGGCCTCATCCTGAATGATGTTCCAGAAGATAATATTGCTTAGCTATTGAGCAGACTGGACCTTTACGAAGCCGATCTTGACATCAACAGCACATATCAAAAACAATGCCAGGATGCTATGCAGCCAATTCTGTTATAAGTGTTGATAAGGTCGCCTCAAACGAGTACCATTTCTCTCTGTCCTACCCTCCCAGTGATACAGTTTGATGCTGTACACTACATTAAACACTTCTACGGATTTCTTGAGCAGTGACAGATCTCCAGGCATTTCTGACTATTACATCAGCCTGAGTTACTCATGACTTGTGATGGTGTTTACCATAGAGCTCGAGACAATCAGTTGATCACAAAACAGGTGGGGCTCAAAGTCATGACAAGTGTTATTACGATTTCGTGAGTAATATCAGTTGATACTCCCAGAGGAGTTCAGACCAATTTACTTTGGGTTCGTTCTAGATGACAAAGGTTGCCTTGATAGAGAGAGTAAGTGGCCACTACAACTCCTGCACGTTCATTAAGGATCTCTTGCCGCTCTTTGCTGCCTTTGAGTCAACAAATTAGCTGTGATGTTTAGGCTGCTAGATACTTCGCCAGTTGTGCACAAGGCGTTTATGGAAAGGAAGTTTGCTCTGAGGTGATCATCAGAACGTAAATTAGACACATATGTAACATTTGGGTATCTTCATTGTGGAATCATTTAGCCACACAGTGGCTTTTTCAATCTAATACAGAGAAGAGTGTTTGAAGATCAGAAAGAGCTTGAGGTTATCAGTCCCTCAGCCTAGAGGGACTATTCTTGACAAGATACAGCATATGCTGGAAGGGGCTTATATACAGCAGACAGGTGAAGTGAAACAGTCGAAGACGGTGTCATCTTGGACATATCCAAAGGTGGAAGTAGGTTATGCTATAGGTTATGGAATACGTGGCCAGTGTACTCACCTATTTGTACTCCCTTTTGTGGTTGCAGGGGTCGAGTCATAGCTCGTAGCCCCGCCTTTTTACTGTTCGCTACTAGGTCCTCTCTCTCTCCCTTATCCATGAGCTTTATCAAACCTCGTCATAAAACTATGTATGATTCCTGCCTCCACTACGTCGCTTGCCAGACTATTCCACTGCCTGACAACTCTATGAGTAAAAATACTTTAACATCCTTTGACTCATCTGAGTCTTCAGTTTCCAATGTGACCCTTGTTTCTGTGTCCATCTCTGGACGTCCTGTCTCTGTCCACCTTGTCAATTCCTCAGTATTTGCATTTGTTATCATGTCTCTGACCCTCCTCTCCTCCAGTGTCGTCAGGCCGATTTCCAGTAACCATTCTTCGTAGGACATTCCCCATAGCTCAGGAACTAGTCTTGTTGCAAACCTTTGCACTTTCTCTAATTGTGTGTGTGTTTTTACAGTTTTACAGAACACACTGAAATTAGACCTAACTTGTTGAAAACAGACTTTTAACCACACAAAGGACTGGAAAACTTCATTTAAATAATGACATACATTTAGAAACGTTCTTGCATACATATATAACAAAATACAACAGTAGAATGTTAAATTATTTACTCTCTGACTCTGGTAAAGTTTGTAAAAAATTGTATTAAATCTAATGAACACTGTAAAGAATTAAGGTTTTCTATTACAGTCTCCGGTATAATATTGTTTTGTTAAACATGCTGCATCATGATACATGCTGCATAATGATACATGTTGCTGTATGATACATGCTGCATAATGATACATGCTGCTGTATGATACATGCTGCATAATGATACATGCTGCTGTATGATACATGCTGCATAATGATACATGCTGCATAATGATACATGCTGCTGTATGATACATGCTGCATAATGATCCATGCTGCTGTATGATACATGATGCATAATGATACATGCTGCATAATTATACATGCTGCTGTATGATACATGCTGCAGTATGATACATGCTGCTGTATGATACATGCTGCCGTAAGACACATTATGCTGTATGATACATGCTGCATAAAGATACAGGCTGCATAATGATGTATGCTGCTGTATGATACATGCTGCATAATGATACATGCTGCTGTATGATACATGCTGCATAATGATACATGCTGCATAATGATACATGCTGCATAATGATACATGCTGCATAATGATACATGCTGCATAATGATACATGCTGCTGTATGATACATGTGAAGAGGCCCCGCCTCTTCACTGGCCGCTACTGGGTCACTCTTCCTGCTCCATGAGCTTTATCATACCTTTTCTTAAAGCTACGTATGGATCCTGCCTCCACTACATCACTTCCCAGACTATTCCACTTCCTGACAACTCTGTGACTGAAGAAATACTTCCTAACATCCCTGTGATTCATTTGAGTCTTCAACTTCCAACTGTGACCCCTTGTTGCTGTGTCCCATCTCTGGAACTTTCTATCTCTGTCCACCTTGTCGATTCCTCTCAGTATTTTACAAGTCGTTATCATATCCATCCTATTTCTCCTGTCCTCCAGCGTCGTCAGGTTGATCTCCCTTAATCTTTCCTCGTAGGACATACCCCTTAGCTCCGGGACTAGTCTTGTATGTGTGTAGGTTTTTTTTTTTGTGTGTGTGTTTGTGTGTGTCCTTTCCTATATGTACTCACCTTTATGTGGTTGTAGGGGTCGGTTCATTGCTCCTGGCCCTGCCTCTTTTCTGGCCATGACTGAGTTCTTTCTCTCCCGGCTATGTGAATACCATTCCAATTCTTAAATCTATATGAGGCCCGGTCACAGACCGGGCCGCAGGGGCGTTGACCCCTGGAATTCTCTCCAGGTAAACTCTCCAGGTATTACGTGTCAGCACTAACAAACTGGTTGGTCAGGGGTGAATAATCCACAGTCGGGCCTGTACACTGACACTAATAAACAGAATTACCAACACTAAAATAACAATAAAAAGTATCAATTTGTTTGATCCGGGAAGGTAATTATTGAATAATAAATTTACTATAAAAATAAAGTGATTTAACTAAGCAAGTGAGTAAATATATTGTAATAAAAACTGTAAGGAATATTAACCAATACAGTGACTACTTCGCTCAGTATAATTTCATGAGATATATTAATTCAGTACTGTAAACTTGACTTTAAAGAAAGATTACAAATACAGTGGTACCCCGGATTTCGTCAATATTTCGTTCCAGAATGCTGTTCGAGTGTCGTTACCGAACGAATTTGTTCCCATAAGGACGAATGTAAATTAGATTAGTCCGTTTCAGACCCCCAAAAATACACTTACAAAAGCACTTACAAAAATACACTTACATAATTGTTCGAATTGGAAGCTGTACGAAATCCGGGGTACCACTGTATATCTTAAACAGTAGGTAAATTAATGACCTTGTTCAGTCACTTATTGTAGCATTAATGGACACCACAAGTTTGTGCACTATTAACCAAGCAGATGTCACCAAAATATAAAATAACGACAAATACAGTGCTTTGCCTCGCCAATATTGAAGTGTAATTAAAGCCATAGTAGCCATACTGAGGGACTCAGATAGTTACTCTAATTCACAGTCGCAACTTTTCTACAGCAAGCCTATAGACTCCAGGCTGAGGGACTGATTACCTCAAACTACTTCTCATCTTCCACCGTTCTTCTCTCTATTGGACTGAAGAAGCCACTGGATGGCATCTTGTTCACATCTTGTTCCTTTAATTAACGACTTTTTTTTTTATCATCATATTTACGATAGCTTCGTCCATTTATTTTTGTTTATATTTTTTCATTAATATTTTTCCCATGGGCACCTAACAGGTGTGTTTTTCCTGACGCCAGAATATACCAGATACAAAGCTAGGACAAGTGTAGAAGTATCTCCACCAAGTGCTAGGTCAACCAGGGTGTGATGGATAAGCGGCCGCCAGCAGTCACTGCCTGATTGACCAGGGAAGCACCAGACAAGCCTCTCCCAGGCTCAGGCTCCGGGATTAGAAAAACTATCGAAACTCATCAAAGACATAATAAAAGGTGAACGTGGAAAAAAGAAGACTTGACTGTGGACGAATATAAATCTGCTGGTAGGAACAACATGGACACAATGAGTGGACACTTTGTAATTACCTTCCTTGACAGAACTACTGATCTTGGCCAACTGTCCCCGCTATTCTTTGCGTCTAGGACGGCAGATCTGTCGTTGTTATTATGAGTCACAGCGGTGCCGTACTGAGCCAGATCTGTCCCTAGAAAAGTAGATGATGCTGTAACCTGAGTCCACATCCGTCAGCCCTGTTTGTACATTGCAATTATGCAACAGGTTACAGTACCCCCCGTTGCAGTTGCAGAAGATATTTACTTCCATGCACTTTGGCATGGGACTGATGCTAAAGCTTGCATAATGTGAACCTGGGAACCTTCAACTCTCAGAGCAACTAGTGGACACTCTCGAGGACCAAACTCTCAGAGCAACTAGTGGACACTCTCGAGGACCAAACTCTCAGAGCAACTAGTGGACACTCTGGAGGACCAAACTCTCAGAGCAACTAGTGGACACTCTGGAGGACCAAACTGAGACGGTGAAGCAGACAAAGTTAACTGCTCGTCTTAATACCACTGAGCATGATTTTAAAACCAGATTTTGAGTCCTTCAGTAGACTCTCGGAAATGGTGAGTACATTTAGGCAGCGCGACTGCTTCGCGCTCATCAAACGGAGGATGAAGCCTCCACCACGTCTTGCCCTGAATGACTGAAGACGCCATTAGTGGCGAAACATTTCTTCTAATAAACGTCCTGACCTATACAAAAGTGACTTTTTTCCAGACGTTAATAAGATGAGAGTTATTGGCACTTGTGCCTTCATTCATCAATGTTGATCCGAGTTGCCGGATTGACGTTCTATTGGCACGAACGAACATCCATCAACCAACAACGGAGGTTAGATGTGGACAAAATAAATTTGCAGTTCAGGACATTTATTATAGGACACGTTTCACACTAGTGACCCCTTCAGTCCTTAGATACCCGAGGTTAGATACCAAAGGTATTGTTCTGTACCCGATAATAAGGCAGCCATAGTGTCTTCTTGATGCCTAAGCAAATGTTCTTAGAAGTTAGTAACAGTAGTTTGTGGCTCAGGTATCTATCTACTTCCTTTGTCAACGGCCTAAGTTACGTTTGTCACCTCACCAGTCATCAATGGTTTGTCACCTCACCAGTCATCAATGGTCTCTCACCTCACCAGTCATCAATGGTCTCTCACCTCACCAGTCATCAATGGTCTCTCACATCACCAGTCATCAATGGTCTCACCTACCAGAATCAATTTTCTCACTCACCAGTCATAATGGTCTTCACACAGTCTCAATGGTCTCCACTCCGTCATCCAAGATAAGAATCATGTTACACAGTCAACAGACTAACTGAGTGTAAGCCTCACTTAATCTTTAAATAATAATAATAATAATAATAATAATAATAATAATAATAACATCATTATTATTATTATTATTATTATTATTATTATTATTATTATTGTTATTATTATTATTATTAATGGTTCGATGACTCCCGTTTTATCTTTAGTTTACTTTGACATGAATACAGTTGCAGAATGCTTTAAATGTGTGTGTGCTCACCTAGTTGTGGTTGCAGGGGTCGATTCACAGTTCCTGTGTGTGTGTTCATCCCAACTACTGAGAATGAAGATCAGAAATGTGAACTGGATGAAGGACAAAGAGAGGGTAAAGAAAAGTACAGGCTAAGAGCGAAGAGACTAGTGGTTGATACCGTCTAGCACCACCACTAGTCCACTACCTCAACTACCACCACTACTCCACTACCACAACTACCACCACTAGTCCACTACCACAACTACCACCATTAGTCCACTACCACAACTACCACCACTAGTCCACACAACCACAACTACCACCACTAGTCCACTACCACAACTACCACCACTAGTCCACACTACCACAACTACCACCACTAGTCCACTACCACAACCACCACCACTAGTTCACTACAACAACCACCACCACTAGTCCACACTACCACAACTAGCACCACTAGTCCACTACCACAACCACCACCACTAGTCCACTACCACAACTACCATCACTAGTCCATCACCACAACCACCACCACTAGTCCACTACCACAACTACCACTACTCACTACTACTACTACTAACAATTCATCTTATATTCTGGGCTCCGTCGCAACAATGAAATATAAGTGTTTACAATAATTACAAAACTAAAGATTTTCATAATACAATGAAGATAAAAATAACATATTTAATTTTCATTATCTTGTTTTACGTAAGTGTGGGGAAGCCCAGGAGCAGCAAGAAGCTGCCTCCCCGTCTCTAACAGGAGGGCCTGGCAGGTACACCTCCTGTAGGAGGCCAACACCTGCCAGGCGCTGCTCTTGTAAGTGCTCAGCACCAGGCAGGGCTCCTGGAGGATCCTGAAGGACCCTCTGCCCAGCCAGAGAGCCACGCGGGCAAAGTCCTGCAGGAGAATCAGCAACCAGGAGTGCTGGTAGATCTTGAAGGACAATCCGCTCAGCCAGAGATCCACGGAGACGACGTCCTGCAGAAGGAGGACAAGCACCCAGGAGGGCTGGAGGGTTTTAAAGGACCCTCTCATCCAGAGAACCACGAAGGCGAAGTCTTGCAAGAGGAGAAAAAGCACCCAGAAGTGCTGGAGGGTCTTGAAGGACCCTCTGCTCAGCCAGAGATTCAAGGAGACGACGTCCTGCAGGAGGAGGAAAATCACCCAGGAGTGCTGGAGGGTCCTGAAGGACCCTCTGCTCAGCCAGTGTCCGTCAAGGACGTGGTAGTGAACGAGATCAAGCACCTGCTAGGTGGAGACCTAGCATCTGTAGGTGAGGGAAAGGGAGTGTTGCAGAGTGGCATAGACATAACCATGGCTCTCGGAAACCTCTTAGAAGACAGGGCCACACTGCCACTGCGGGTGATGGAGGCACTCCTAACTCCCTCTCCCACTCCTGAGACAAGCCCCTCTACCCCTGATACAAGCCTTGAAACAAGTCCCTCCACCCCCGAGACAAGCCACTCCAACCCTGAGACAAGCCACTCCACCCCTGAGACAAGCCCCTCCACCCCTGAGATAAGCCCCTCCACCCCTGAGACAAGCCCCTCCACCCCTGAGACAAGCCCCTCAACCCCTGAGATAAGTCCCTTCCCACCCTTGAAACAAGCCCTCCACCCCTGAGACAAGCACTCCACCCTGAGACAAGCCCTCCAGCCCTGAGACAAGCCCCTCCACCCCTGAGATAAGCCCCTCCACCCCTGAGATTAGCCCCTCCACCCCTGAGACAAGCCTCTCTACCCCTGAGACAAGCCACTCAACCCCTGAGGTAAGTCCCTTTCCACTACAACCGACAAGCCCTCACCGAGAAAACCCTCCACCCGAGACACCCTCCACCCCTGAGACAAGCCCCTCCACTCCTGAGACAAGCCCCACCAACATTGAGACAACCCTTTCCATCGCTAAGAGAAGCCCACCTACTGTTGAGACAAGCCGGCAGGAGATAATGATGAGCATAGAAGGTTTGAAGAAAAAGTACCGCAATATGAAGAGACACAAACGTATAGCAGAGGAGCGAATGATCCTGGATACTTACTACACCGAGAAGAACGTCAAGAAGTTGAAGAAAATCCTGAAGAGAGAGGGGAAGAAGGTAGATGATTTGGAACGGGAAAACATTAAGCTGGAAGAAGCCATTGGTGAGCTCCGCAACTTCCAGCTCCATTTCTCCCAATTGTACAAGGTGAGAGACGTCCACCTTAAGAAACAAGAGGAATTGCGTAAAGCCCACAAAGCTGCGGAGACTCACCATGAGAAGCTACGCGTCTCCCATGACCTTCTAAATAGATACCACGACGCCTTTCACAATCACGTCAAAGATACTTGGAGTTGAGTGATGTTGTTAAGGCTCTGGTCATCTGATCCCGGACGATGCTATGGATGTGGGGATATAAACCACGCTGGTTTATATCCCAGGGAAATATTGAAGAGCTGTCCCAATGTTAACGGTAAGGGAGCCCCTTAAAGGTAAGGGTTGTTCCGTTCTCTAGTGTTAGCGGTGAGGGTTCAGGGTCGTTAACGGTAAGGGTTGCCGGGGTGTTAACGGTAAGGGTTGCGGGGTGTTAACGGTAAGGGTTGCCGGGGTGTTAACGGAAAGTGTTGCCGGGATGTTAACGGCAACGGTTAACACCCCGGCAACCCATACACAAATTTTCGCTTGCTTTATTCGGCAAGAAGAGCGTTGCTATTTCAGCTAAAATTGCAGTTTTTTACCTATTCGGCACGAATATATATATATATATATATATATATATATAATATATATATAATATATATAATAGCTGCATTAGTAAAACTGGTCAATTAGAAAGAACTCATTTCAAATTATGTCAGTGGTTCAGAGTTTGCAAATGTGTCAGGAGTAGTGGTTTAAAGATATATTTTTCAATTATGTTAATGTAAAATTTATAATTTTGTACCAAGAGAAACTTTGAAAACCTACCTAACCTTATTACAACAAGTTCAATTTAATTTAGCCTAACCCAACTAAATATATTTTAGATACTTTAACATTAACTTAATAATAAACAAACACAATGAAATATATTTTTTTCGTTAGGTTCAGAATGATTTTTGGAAATATTGTGTAACAATTTTCGCTTGTCTTATATGGCAAGATGAGCGTTGCTATTTAGCCAAAATCGCAAGTTTTACCTAATCGGCAGACATTATATATATATATATATATATATATATATATATATATATATAATATATATATATATATATATATATATATATATATATATATATATGCTAGGAATTCGCAAGAGCAGGAAATATTCACAAACACTGATCTCTGGCCGACGGAGACTCGAACCTACGAACCTCATGACAAGGTCAAGTGCTTTACCGACCGTACCACACTGGTCATACCTTGGCATCCAGCTTTCGCTAGACGTTATTCCAAGGCAGCCAGCTTTCAGGCAGGAGGCTTACAGCTGTAAGCTAGACGTTATTCCAAGGCAGCCAGCTTTCAGGCAGGAGGCTTACAGCCATTATTGTATGGTATATATTTTTTCTTTGTTTTTATGTCCGCAGTGGCTCTAGGGACGAGGAAGAGGAAGAGTTTTCTCTTTTTCGATCCATGACTTAGAAATAGTTCTCGTCAGTACATAGCCTCACTGTGGCCTTCAAAGTCTTTGGTTATCTCTCTCTTACATATACTCTGTCAGTTTGACTCTGTCTTTCTGCCTGTCTGTCTGTCTCTCTGTCTCTGTCTCTCACACACACACTGATAATATCGAAATCACATAAATAGAGGAAAATCAAGAGAACATTCAGAAATGCTTAGCATGAATTTAATAGAGGAATTGTTCTAACCTAAAGGGTTATTTAAAAGAATTCTTTAAATATGTTAGATCGAACATAGACAATGCAGTGATACGAACTGCAACTAACATTAAAGCCGGAAAAAACAAATGAAAACAGTGATATGTCATCTGTACGCAACAGAGTGATTTGTTTCACTACTAAATGTACAGGTATTTATCCTTTGTGATGTCTTTGGTGGCACCTAGGTCCTAGTCCTTGGTCCAGGCGTTGTAATTATCCCGTACTCGAAGAAGTGGATGTCACTGTCGTGTGTGCCATGTGACGAAGGTGTGAGACCTTCGTTAATCTTAACCAAATACCACTGCCTAGCTAGATCCAACATTGTCCTGAACATTATAATTGCAAATGACTCTGAACAAAGCTGCTAGAGCAACTGGTGATGGAACTTAGAATGATCAGGTGTATTTGAGAACATGTAGTGGGCACGAGGCTCGACGCTTTCCACTCGATTGTGGATCAGTGGACTGAAAGATCCAATGTGGAAAACTCTGATAATTTTCCCGTGATTTGTATGTGGTAATTGATAGGAAAATAATGTTAATGTAATAGTGTAGATACGTATATGAGAATCTATATTCCCTACTCTTTCCTTATTTATTGTAATCTGTTAAGTAAAATGTAATCAGTGTAATTTAGAGGAAATTCTGATAAGAAAAATGTACTACATACCTGGAAATGTCACTGAATATAATTAAATATATGTGTTTAATATAATCGTTTAGTGGGCATCAAAAATATGGCGTAACATGAGGTGTTGTAGGAGAGTATGTTAATATAATCGTGTCATCGGTGCCGATAAATATAGCATCAGTATAAATACTAAACTACAGAATAAGTGAATAAAGATGACATCTGGAGGTGACCAGATACACAAATTATCGTCATAACAAAGATGATAATAAATATAATACTGGACGCGGTGACCGGAAGACATGTTGATCCTCGCGTGTACCTACAATATTGGCTAATATTAGTTAGGATATATCAAGACTTTAATTTAGTAAGATATATTTCCTTTTTTATAATTGAAACTATGTAACATATGTTTCGAATTATTGTAAAAATATTCATACACAAATAGATTACTCATATCAAGTAACTTCATACAGTCCACAACTTATACTGCCAGTGTTACTGGCTTAAAGTTCATAATATTCAGGAGCCACATGTTCCTAATTTAAGGTTCCGAAGTGAGAGTTGAGGGCTGAGACGGTGGACACTGAAGGAGGGACAGTGTTGTGACCCATTGTCACTGAAGTCCCACATGTCTCCCAGGTACATCAACACTGAGTACAGTGTTTTACATGTGTCAGAGTTCTGCCCAGTTATGTGGGTGAAAGGTTAATTCAAGATTGTACTTGTGAAAATTCATCAACATAATTTCCCAATCCACAGTCACTTAAGGGGATGTATAGTTTTACTACACACCTTACACACCTGAAATGTCAGAACGTCTTACATTGCGTCGGTTCCGTCTTAAACCGAAGATAGCCTATTAATCTTCTTCAAACTATTTGCTCTACTTAAGTATCTAGGGTTGCCACAAATGGCAGAAATATGAACACTTATACTGTCTAAGACTGTGAGAATGTCGGCACATTAGACGTTCATTAATTGCAGATCCTAGCTTGATGAGATAGGATCACAGGATATCAAGTGAGTAATGACTAGTATAACAAGAAATATGATATTAATATTTGGTCTCTCCCGTAAGAGAAAAGAGAAAGAGGAAAAAGAGGGGAGGAATCAGATATGCTAACCCCCTGCATTTATCCCCCTAGTGGGGCTAATTTCACTCACCCCCACCCCCATAGAAGCTGGTGGACATTCTTCAGTTTTGAATATAAATCAACATCATAATTTAATCAATAAAATTGATATTCTGGGACAAATGAAACCACAACAGAGATGAAAATTTGAAGCTGATCAGACGAGGCATCCTCCTGTTAGGGCATAGATTCTGCCAATTCCAAGATTTTTAACTATCTTACTTTATTTCCAAATTTGCCGACATGAAAAGTAAACTTTAAATTAGTTTGAAGAGGTAAACTAAGATTGATTTAACATGATTTAATGGAAATAGTTGAATATGTATATGGTATAGGATACCGACGAGGTGAAGAATTAGACACATGTGCAACATCTGGGTATCTTTTATTGTAGACGTTTCGCCCTCCAGTGGCTTTATTAATACAAATTCAAGGACATAATCGGAAGACAGTAAAACTACATAATGGAAATATATATTTCACAAAATTTGACATGTAAAATGGGCAAATATACAACTCACACTTAAATTTCTCTCTATACTAGCATCGAATTATGTGGCATCTTTTTTTTAACATTTGATAATAAGCTGTAGAAACTTTCAAAAAGTTATCAGAGCATTTCCAGGAAGGTGGGAATGGATTAACAACTTTGGTCATAAGGAACCTACAAAAGTAAGTTTTTTCACCAATTTTTCCTTCAGGTATCGCTCACCAGTGTTGAAAATTTGAAGGCGATTGAATGAACTATTCTCGAGTTTTGAGCGAAGTAAATGTGAAAAGATGGAAGACGAAAGAAATTATGGAAATCAATTAAGGTTTCACTTTGATGGATAAATAATAATAATAATAATAATAATAATAATAATAATATAAATAATAATAATAATATATATAATAAAATAATAATGATAATATTATTAGTATAATAATAATAATAATAAAAATAATAATAATATTAATATTAATAATAATAATAATAATAATAATAATAATAATAATACTAATAATAATAATCTTAAAAGTTTCGATCAAAGCGAAGTAATGACACACAAGAAAATCTTCGAATGAGTACATTGACACTAAATAAAATCAGAAAATTTAATTGCGGTAAGCAAGGTAATAATAGCTCCCAAACCCGTCAACAACAACAAAAAAGTCCCGCCGCAAAAGAAATCCAGGAATATTTAGTTTTTTTCACAACTTTCAGAGTTAATATGCTGCTTTGTCAGCTGAATATGAAGCCCAAACCGCATATTTTGAGAGCTCAATTGTATGGTCCAGTGGGTTAAAGCGTCGTGAATTTTCGCTCACCATGAGGAGGGCTAAAACGACAGGGTTCGATCCCCGGCTAGTCGCAGTGTGTTACTGATATATATATATATATATATATATATATATATTATATATATATATATATATATATATATATATATATATATATATATATATATATATATATATATATATATATATATACGTATATATATATATATATATATATATATATATATATATATATATATATATATATATATATATATATATATATATAATATATATATATGCAAAAAGATCACAGTAAACAGGTGATATCAAAATATGCAAGACAACCACTATGAAAAATAGAAGAATTCCAAGTTCACAGTTCCTTGATAATGTGAGTAGTCACGATGCTGGAATTCTTCTATTTTATATTTTTCATAGTGGTTAGTCTAATTATATATATATATATAAATATATATATATATATATATATATATATATATATATATATATATATATATATATATATATTTTAAGGTAGTAGGTTGGTAGACAGCAACCACTCAGGAGGTACTACCATCCTGCCAGGTGACTGTGAAACAGAAACCTGAAACTGTTTTACATGATGGTTGAATTACTGGTGTCTTTTTTCTGTCTCATAAACATGCAAGATTTCAGGTACGTCTTGCTACTTCTACTTACACTTAGGTCACGCTACACAAACATGTACACGTTTATGTATACACACTCATCTGAGTTTTCTTTGATTTTATCTTAATAGTTCTTGGTCTTATTGCTTTTCCTTTCATATCCATGGGGAAGTGGAATAAGAATCTTTCCTCCGTAAGCCATGCGTGTTGTTAAAGTCAACTAAAATGCCGGGAACAATGGGCTAGTAACCCCTTTTCCTGTATAGCTTACTAAAAAGAAAAAGAAAAAAAAACCGTCAAAGTGAGATGTTTGAATGTGCGTGGATGTTGTGCGAATGATAAGAAAGAGATGACTGTAGATGTTATGAATGAAAAGAAGCTGGATGTCCTGGCTTTAAGTGGACAAAGCTGAAGGGGTAGGAGAGTTTCAGTGGGGAGAAATAAATGGGATTAGGTCAGGGTTTCAAATAGAGTTAGAGCTAAAGAAGGAGTGGCAATAATGTTGAATAATCAGTTATGGCAGGTAAAGAAGGAATATAAATGTATAAATTCAAGGATTATGTGGAGTAAAATAAAGGTTGGATGTAAAAGTGGGTTATAGTAAGTGTTTATGCACCTGGAGAAGAGAGAAGTGTAGAGGAGAGAGAGATTTTGGAAATGTTGAGTGAGTGTGTGGGGAGTTTTGAACCAAGTGAGAAGTAATTGTGGTTGGGGATCTAAATGCTAAAGTGGGTAAAAATGCTGTGGAGGAGTAGTAGGTAAATTTGGGGTGCCAGGGGTAAATGTAAATGGGGAACCATTAATTGAGCTATGTGTAGAAAGAGTTTTGGTAATAAGTAATACATATTTTATGAAAAAGAGGATAAATAAATATACAAGGTATGATATAGCACGTAAGGAAAGTAGTTTGTTGGATTATGTATTGGTGGATAATAGGTTGATGGGTAGGCTTCAGGATGTACATGTTTATAGAGGGGCAACGGATATATCAGATCATTATTTGGTTGTAGCTACAGTTAGAGTAAAAGGTAGATGGGACAAAAAGAAAATGGCAACAGTAAGTAAGAGAGAGGTAAAAGTGTATAAACTAAGGGAGGAGGAAGTTAGGGTGAGCTGCACTGGCCAGGGAGGTACAACATCGTTTAGGAGTGAAGAAGAGCAGGATGTGAGTGTGGGAAGGTGCTGAGGCTTACGTAGAATGAAAGGGGGTAAAGCAGCTGGAATTGACGGAATCATGACAAAATGTTAAAAGCAGGGGGAATATAGTGCTGGAGTGGTTGGTATTTTTTTTAATAAATGTATGAAAGAGGGAAGGTACCTAGGGATTGGCAGAGAGCATGCATAGTTCCTTTATATAAAGGGAAGGGGATAAAAGAGAGTGTAAAAATTATAGGGAATAAGTTTACTGAGTATACCAGGTAAAGTGTATGGCAGGGTTATTATTGAAAGAATTAGAGGTAAGACAGAGAGTAGGATTCAGATGAGCAAGGAGGCTTTAGAGTGGGTAGGGATGTGTAGATCAAGTGTTTACAGTGAAGCATGTATGTGAACAGTATTTAGATAAAGGTTGAGAAGTTTTATTGCATTTATGGATTTAGAAAAGGCATATGATAAGAGTGGATAGGGGAGCAATGTGGCAAATGTTGCAAGTGTATGGAATAGGTAGTAAGTTACTGAAGGCTGTAAAGAGTTTTATGAGGATAGTGAGGCTCAGGTTAGGGTGTGTAGGAGAGAGGAGATTACTTCCCGGTAAAAGTAGGTCTTAGACAGGGATGTGTAATGTCAACATGGTTGTTTAATATATTTATAGATGGGGTTGTAAAAAAGTAAATGCTAGGGTGTTGGGGAGAGGGGTGGGATTAAATTATGGAGAATTAAATGCAAATGGGAGTTGACACAGTTACTTTTTGCTGATGATACTGTGCTTATGGGAGATTCTAAAGAAAAGTTGCAAAGGGTAGTGGACGAGTTTGGGAGAGTGTGTAAAGGTAGAAAGTTAAAAGTGAACATAGATAAGAGTAAGGTGATGAGGGTATCAAACGATTTAAATAAAGAAAAATTGGATATCACATTGGAAGAGGATTATGGAAGAAGTAAATGTTTTCAGATATTTGGGAGTTGACGTGTCAGCGATGGGTTTATGAAGGATGAGGTTAACCATAGAATTGATGAAGGAAAAAAGGTGAGTGGTGCGTTGAGGTATCTGTGGAGACAAAAACGTTATCCATGGAGGCAAAGAAGGGAATGTACGAAGGTATAGTGGTACCAACCTCTTATATGGGTGTGAAGCATGGGTTGCAAATGCTGCAGCGAGGAGGAGGCTGGAGGCAGTGGAGATGTCCTGTCTAAGGGCAATGTGTGGTGTAAATATTAGCAGAAAATTCGGAATTTGGAAATTAGAGATGGTGGGGAGTTACTAAAAGTATTTGTCAGAGGGCTGAAGAGGGTTGTTGATGTGGTTTGGTCATTTAGAGAGAATGGATCAAAGTAGAATGACTTGGAGAGCGTATAAATCTGTAGGGAAAGGAAGGCGGGGTAGGGTCGTCCTAGAAAGGTTGGAGGGAAGGGGTAAAGGAGGTATTGTGGGCGTGGGGCTTGGACTTCCAGCAAGCATGTGTGAGCGTGTTAGATAGGAGTGAATGGAGACGAATGGTTTTGGGACATGACGATCTGTTGGAGTGTGAGCAGGGTAACATTTTGTGAAGGGATTCAGATAAACCAGTTAATTGATTTAGTTGGACTTGAGTCCTGGAAATGGGAAGTACAATGCCTGCACTTTAAAGGAGGGGTCTGAGATAGTGACAGCTGGGAGGGACAATTATCAGCTGTCGTATCTGAGCTCCTCTGCAAAGACAGTGATTATGTATGAGTGTGGTGAAAGTGTTGAATGATGATGAAAGTATTTTCTTTTTGGGGATTTTCTTTCTTTTTGGTCACCCTGCCTCGGTGGGAGACGGCCGACTTGTTAAAAAAAAAAAAAAACAGCAGCCAGTGGTATTGATCAGTGAAGTCTGCGAGGCTATACGTAATGAGCGGAGGATCTTCAGGATCCTGGTCCAGTAGTTTTCACAATATCCATAAATGTTTTTGACGTATGGCTATCATCTAAGAAAGCTAATATTCCTGATGTCACACAATCTGTAAACAAACTTCAGTAATGAAAGCAGAATATTTGAGTCTTCTGGTTAGGTTGTGCTCAGAAAAGTGGCGTATGAGCTTCAATATTGACAAGTCTTTTGGATAAAATAATCTCAAACATATAAAGAAAATTTTGGACAGTAAATTAACGGACACAAGATAAGTGAAAAGACCTTGGAGTAATCATGAACGACGACCACAAAAGTACCAAACAATACCTATCCACGTACGGCAAAGCGAACACTTTGCTAGGATTAATCGACAGAAATATCGAGAACAACACTTGAAACTATACTGACATTATGAAACACCTATTAAACCATTATTTGAATTTGCCGTCTATTTCTGAAGATAAACTGAAAAGTGTTCAAAGAAAAACATATAAGCTTGTTCATTCACTAAGAAACAAAGAAAGACCCAAAGTACTTAAGTCCGAGATATCAAACAAACCTTTTAAAACACTAAACAGTTTTCGTACACTCATAAAACTTGACCTGTTTCAGTTGCAAAAGAATAAATAACTCAAAAGAATTATACCAAAACTGAAACCAACAGATGAGATACGAACGTATGTAAAGCTTTCCTTTATAAATATAGTTAACATGGTGAAGCTGTAAGGAAAAATATATAGTTATTTTATAAACCAGCTGAGTAAACATCTTGAAACTTACGACTGAACTAGGCACAATGTTGATGCAAATTGAATTCGACGGAATCCTGATGTTATTTCAGTAACTGCCGTAGACCCTGTAACTGCCGCAGACCCAGTAACTGCCGCAGACCCAGTAACTGCCGCAGACCCAGTAACTGCCACAGACCCAGTAACTGCCGCAGACCCAGTAACGCCAGACCCAGTAACTGCCAGACCCAGTAACTGCCTCAGACCCAGTAACTGCCGATCAGACCCAGTAACTGCATCCAGACCCAGTAACTGCATCAGACCCAGTAACTGCTCAGACCCAGTAACTGCATCAGACCCAGTAACTGCATCAGACTCAGTAACTGCATCAGACCCAGTAACTGCATCAGACCCAGTAACTGCATCAGACCCAGTAACTGCATCAGACCCAGTAACTGCATCAGACCCAGTAACTGCATCAGACCCAGTAACTGCATCAGACCCAGTAACTGCATCAGACCCAGTAACTGCCGCAGACCCAGTAACTGCATCAGACCCAGTAACTGCATCAGACCCAGTAACTGCATCAGACCCAGTAACTGCATCAGACCCAGTAACTGCATCAGACCCAGTAACTGCATCAGACCCAGTAACTGCATCAGACCCAGTAACTGCATCAGACCCAGTAACTGCATCAGACCCAGTAACTGCATCAGACCCAGTAACTGCATCAGACCCAGTAACTGCATCAGACCCAGTAACTGCATCAGACCCAGTAACTGCATCAGACCCAGTAACTGCATCAGACCCAGTAACTGCCGCAGACCCAGTAACTGCATCAGACCCAGTAACTACATCAGACCCAGTAACTGCCGCAGACCCAGTAACTGCATCAGACCCAGTAACTGCCGCAGACCCAGTAACTGCATCAGACCCAGTAACTGCATCAGACTCAGTAACTGCCGCAGACCCAGTAACTGCATCAGACCCAGTAACTGCCACATACCCAGTAACTGCATCAGATCCAGTAACTGCATCAGACCCAGTAACTGCCGCAGACCCAGTAACTGCATCAGACCCAGTAACTGCATCAGACCCAGTAACTGCATCAGACCCAGTAACTGCATCAGACCCAGTAACTGCATCAGACCCAGTAACTGCATCAGACTCAGTAACTGCCGCAGACCCAGTAATTGCATCAGACCCAGTAACTGCATCAGACCCAGTAACTGCCGCAGACCCAGTAACTGCATCAGACCCAGTAACTGCCGCAGACCCAGTAACTATATCAGACCCAGTAACTGCATCAGACCCAGTAACTGCATCAGACCCAGAAACTGCCGCAAACCCAGTAACTGCATCAGACTCAGTAACTACATCAGACCCAGTAACTGCATCAGACCCAGTAACTGCATCAGACCCAGTAACTGCATCAGACCCAGTAACTGCATCAGACCCAGTAACTGCATCAGACCCAGTAACTGCATCAGACCCAGTAACTGCATCAGACCCAGTAACTGCATCAGACCCAGTAACTGCATCAGACCCAGTAACTGCATCAGACCCAGTAACTGCATCAGACCCAGTAACTGCATCAACCCAGTAACTGCATCAGACCCAGTAACTGCACGCAACCCAGTAACTGCATCGACCCAGTAACTGCATCAGACCCAGTAACTGCATCGGACCCAGTAACTGCATCGGACCCAGTAACTGCATCAGACCCAGTAACTGCATCAGACCCAGTAACTGCATCAGACCCAGTAACTGCATCAGACCCAGTAACTGCATCAGACCCAGTAACTGCATCAGACCCAGTAACTGCATCAGACCCAGTAACTGCATCAGACCCAGTAACTGCATCAGACCCAGTAACTGCATCAGACCCAGTAACTGCATCAGACCCAGTAACAGCCGCAGACCCAGTAACTGCATCAGACCCAGTAACTGCATCAGACCCAGTAACTGCATCAGACCCAGTAACTGCATCAGACCCAGTAACTGCATCAGACCCAGTAACTGCATCAGACCCAGTAACTGCATCAGACCCAGTAACTGCATCAGACCCAGTAACTGCATCAGACCCAGTAACAGCCGCAGACCCAGTAACTGCATCAGACCCAGTAACTACATCAGACCCAGTAACTGCATCAGACCCAGTAACTACATCAGACCCAGTAACTGCATCAGACCCAGTAACTGCATCAGACCCAGTAACTGCCGCAGACCAATCAACTACCATTCATTCACCCAAGTTAATAATAGTAGAAGTGGTAATAGTACAGTAAAAGCAACTTGAAACTGGAAATAAACTTGGAGACAAGAGATGAAACAAGAACATGAGTAAAGATTACATTCCAAGGAGACGTAAAGCAGGATGGAAGAAATTTCCAGTTTAAACACTAACACAGTTATAGTCATGCAAGATCTAGTTGAAAGAACATTTTACTAACCTAAGATGCAGATAGATTCTGTGCAGGGACAAACGAAAATCGACGGATTCCTGATATTAATTAGCAACTATAGTACATCAGGACTAACAGTTAACAATGAGCCACAAAGGTTAATAATTGTAGTAGAAGCGGAAGTTGCAGTGTTGGTTGCAATAGTCATTATTGGCCACTAGTGCCAAAACGTTTCCTGTAATGCTTCTCAGGATATCAGATTGTTTGCTTCCACCTGCACCATGAGTAGTTGTGGTAGGGATAGTACTAAAGTTTAGATGTAATTAGTAGCTCTTCTATTGCATCCACTTCTGTAAATTCCAAGCTATTTCTTTGATAGCGTATTTTACATTTTCTCCTTGCTTCAAGTGGGCACTGATCAAAGTTAGTGGAGAGTAAGAGGAGAGAGCCTTTTGCTTTACTATCCTAGCCATTAATAACTCTCCCTTCCTCTCTCTTTCTCTCTCTCTGTCTATCTCTCTCTCTCTCTCTCTCTCTCTCTCTCTCTCTCTCTCTCTCTCTCTCTCTCTCTCTCTCTCTCTCTCTCTCTCTCTCTCTCTCTCCCTCCTGAGTCAGAAAAGGAGCATAGATACTCTCCAGACTTTCATCGCCTAAAGGAATTCACTTAACTTCACCAAAGTAAACTCCTTGAAAAGTGGGCCGGCAGCAGCTCTTTTGCCAAAGGATTAGTGAAGTCTTGTGCACATCCACTGGGCGAGGTCTGCCTAATTTGCAGGATGAGAACTTTACTTTCCTCTTTTTTCGAGTCGCCCACCTACACCGTCATAATTCTTTCACTGATTTCTTACTATATTTCTTCATGATACACTTTTTTTTTTTTGAACCGAGTGTGAGACAGAAGCCTGTTAAATGTTATGCATTTTATTGGGAGTGCTGATTTTTTCTTTCTGATTCATGAGTGTAGAAAGAAAATGAAAGTTAATTATTTCATCTTCTTTCTACACTCATTATGCACTTAAGTTTATTTTTCTCAATACTTCTTATTGGTTTTTATACCCTTAATATTTCTTTATCAGTATGTAAGTGTTGGTAGGAGACAGGGTCACGAGGGGTTACAGAACACGTTAACCATGTAGGTTTCTTAACATTCCTCCCAATAAGAAATATTTTTTTTTAATTTATTAACACATCGGCCGACTCCCACCAAGGCAGGGTGGCCCGAAAAAGAAAAACTTTCATCATCATTCACTCCATCACTGTCTTGCCAGAGGGGTGCTTTACACTACAGTTATAAAACTGCAACATTAACACCCCTCCTTCAGAATGCAGACACTGTACTGTACTGCATGACGCCAGTACCCAGTACGTCACTGCCAGGAAAATAAATAGTAAATCAGGAGGTGAATTAACTACTTTATGGGAGACCAGTATCCTAAATTACATTATCAAATTAAGTTCAAATCCATTCATAATTTGCTTTATCGAGAATGCACAATGCAGGTGTAATATACACAGACTTTCCAAAAGCCTTTGACAAGTGTAATATGGCGTAATAGTGCACAAATTAGGTGCTAACGGAATAACTGGCAAAGTGGGCAGATGGATCTTCAACTTCCTAAGCAATCGAACACAAAGAGTAGTGGTCAACAGAGTTAAATCGGAAGCTGCCATAGTGAAAAGCTCTGTTCCACAAGGCACATCTTCATATCAGACATAGACAGACATGTTATCCACAGCACCGTGTCATCCTTTGCAGACGATACTGGGGTCTGCATGAGAGTGTCATCTATTGAGGACACGGTTAACCTCCATGAAGATATAAACCAAGTTTTCAATGGGCAACGGAAACAATATGATGTTCAATGAAGACAAATTCCAACTACTCTGTTATGGGAAACTGTAGGAAATAATAACTAGAACTGAGTATACTACAAACTCTGATGATACAATAGAGCGGAAAAATAATGTGAGGGACCTGGGAGTGGTAATGTCTGAAGATCTCATTTTCAAGGATCACAACAGTGCCACGATCACAACTGCAAAGAAAATAATAGGATAGATAATGAGGAAGCTTGATCAGTCAGCGTATAATAGCAGCATATATCTGTAGGCCGCTAGCAACAACAACCTTGTTGACCAGCCAGCGAGGAAAAAACTTGGCATGAGAAGTAGTAGCAAATACCCATCTCTCTCTATGTCTCTATATCTCTTCCTTTACTCTTCTCTCTCTCTTCCATTCTCTCTACCCTACAACATCATATACTGTTTCCAGTTGCCAATGACGTACCTCCTACACAGGTCCTCACACTCTCGTTCCTTTCCATTAACAACGCTACCCATCCCACCTCTTCCCACTTCAGTAGTGGATGGCAAAGCAGCCAAGAAACCAGGAATGAGAAGCACATGTAGCAGGTCCAGCCTTTTCTCATGCGAAATTTCTCCCTAAAAAAGAAGTCTATCGAATTCTTATCTATAGATTTCAAAAGTCATTTTTGGAAAATGTTAAGAAAAAAAGATTATGTCAGCTATACAGTATATTTAACATTCACACTGCTACTTGTTCTTGTTTCCTCATAGATATCCTATTCTCTCTCTCTCTCTCTCTCTCTCTCTCTCTCTCTCTCTCTCTCATATCTGCTCTGCTTACCTCCTTCCCTGACTTCCCTTTCATCTCTCCCTCTCTTTTCTCCCATCAAATAGCCTCCTCATTCCTCCTTCCTCTCTCTAACATTTCCTTTCTTCTCTTTCTTTCCTCACATTCGACCTCGTCCCTTTTCCTATCCCCTTACATCTCATCTCCCCTTTCTCCCTCGTTTTCTCCATCTATTCCTGCCTCCATCCATCCATCTCGTTTTCCCTTCTTTTATCCCCTTCCTCCTCACATTTCCTCTCACTCCTTTTATCAGAACTATTCCCCCTTCCCACTCACCTCCACTCACCCTGCTTCCCACTCAGCCTCATCCCCACTTACGCTCCTTCCCCTCACCCTCACAATTCCCCTTCCGTCACACTCACACTCCCTACCTCCCATCCTTTCTCCTTCCCTCTCTCCTTTTCCCCTCACCCACTCTCCCTCTCTCTCACTTTCCTCCCTCTCCCTCTAATTTCCCTAATAAATCCTCTCCTCACGATTACTTTCCCTTTGCACCCATCTTTATTCCCTCCCTCTTTTCTCTAACATCTTTTTCCTTCTTACTACCCCTTACATCCTCTCTCCCCCTCTCCCTTCATAATTCATCTACCTTCCTCTTACATTTCTTATCTCTCTCTCTCCATTTCTCAAAGCTTCTCTCTTCCTTCCTCCTCTTACATTTATTCCTCTCTTCTTATTTTTCTTCATAACTCAACCCACTAGCATACTCTCTCTCCATCCATTTTTCCTTTCCTTCGTTCTATCTCCTCCCTTCACTTTTAGCTCCCTTTGTTCTGTATTTCCAATTATCCCCTACCCCTCCTGTCACTTTCCCTACCTTATTCCAGATTTATGAACCCATTGCATACTTTCTAAACTCAATACATCACTTATATATATTCAACTGCTTTATCTCTCCTCTAGCTTTCCAGGTCACACACTAGTGACCTGGTCACAGACCGGGCCGGGGGGGGCGTTGATCCCCCAACCTTCTCCAGGTATACCTTTCAGAAACTCACCCGTCGAAATGGTAACTAAAGCATTAATATAAATGGGAATAGACCGTCATATAATAAGAGTATAGTGTGGATTTCAAGTGTAAAAGAACTCACGGACTAGGGTGATTAGCGGTAGAATAAGAGAGGTGCAGGGAATTCTACGCTTGCCTAAATCTATAGGCCGACCTACTTTCACCTGGGAATTTGTCCAAGGTGACACAGCTTACGACTGCTTCACCTCACCTGTCTGCAGTATACAAGACCTTTTATCGCGCATATACTTTATTCTTATCAAGATTGATGGACTGATTACATCGATTCCAGACTGAGGGACTGATTACCTGTAGCTCCTTTTGATCTTCACCATTCGTCTTTGTATTGGACTGATGAAGCCACTGTGTGGCGAAACGTTTCCACAGTAAAGATACCTAGTATATAAATCTGAAAAAATAAATCTGAACAATAAATGATGAAATTGGTTTGAATAAAAATAAATACCTTAATTTTGGAAGAGTGTAAACAGAGTTGGCTAAAGAGAGTAATGACCAAGAAAAATTTTTTTTTGGTATATTAATGAATGAATTTCCAAAATTATATGATCACTGGATCCAGAATAATTGTAGTGGCGACTTATCCAACCCATAGAAGAATAGGAAATTGAGGAGGTTTAAAAGGTCTACAAGTAGGCCCCAAACGCGTGAGAAATGTTTTAACAGAATTACGATATATACCACAAAATTAATATCAATGGGAAATATCTTATGAGAAGCGGGATCTTAACTTTTAAACTTACACGCTAAAAAAATAAGTAATGTAAATGCTGTGAAGAAATAGACATGCATAGGCGGCCATGATCCTTTCCTTTAAATAATTGGAGAGATTAGTATTCAAATGAGTAATAAAATTAGAAGCCAATGATCATGCTGTGATAAAATTTAAATTTTTGGTAAAACTGGGACTGGGAAAAAAAGAAGGAAAGGAAGAGCAATCGCACAATCGGACTCCGGAGTGCTGGAATAAGAATTATCCAAAACCGAGCGGAATAGAACATGGAAATGGAATTTCTTCTTCTTGATTCGCCGGTACTCTCCCGGCCTGGGAATATCTCAGACTAATGTCTGCCATGGAAGGAGGTACAAGTACCTCCTCATCGTTGGGACCAACTGTCCCCAGGCCTAGCCACATTCCCCGACCTCACGGGCTCGTAGGGAGAAGCTAGGCCTCTCTGGTCTGCCATATTCCCCGCCCCAGGGGGGCTAATAGGAATGTCAGTCCTGTGAGCTGCAGGTGGTATCAAGCTCTGGCTCAGGCACCTACCCTGCCATAGAAGGGCTGGGCATGGTGTCTTCCCTGATGGAATTTCAAAAAGATAATGAGATCTTGAAGAAACTAGCATCAATAAGTAAGTTTATTCAAGTAGAGGAATACATAAATACAGTTACATAGATTATCATACATCAACATATGTGTAAATACTTTGGATAACCTAAAAAAAAGTCAGTGACTTATTTCCATCGGGGTCCTTGTAATATCTTATTATTTAAACCCTAAAAGTTATATTAACTAAGTAACTCGACTGTGAAAAGCAGTTACAATAATACGAGATATACTAGGAATAAGGTAAACTCTGTTATTTACAATAATATTAATAAGAGGATCAGAGCACAGTACTATGTACATGAATGTTACAGTAATAGTACATGAATGTTACAGTAATAGTACATGAATGTTACAGTAATAGTACATGAATGTTACAGTAATAGTACATGAATGTTACAGTAATAGTACATGAATGTTACAGTAATAGTACATGAATGTTACAGTAATAGTACATGAATGTTACATAATAGTACATGAATGTTACAGTAATATTACATGAATATTACAGTAATAGTGCATGAATGTTACAATAATAGTACATGAATGTTACAATAATAGTACATGAATGTTACAATAATAGTACATGAATGTTACAGTAATAGTACATGAATGTTACAGTAATAAGAACATGTATGTTAGCTATACAATAAATCATTCTCCTTCCTTCTTGTAGCTTTATTCATTAGGTACCTCACCTAACTGGCTCATGCTATGACAAGTGTTGACAAATGCAGGCAATCCGTTCCACTCCTTTATTGCTGTAAAATGAAACGTATTTGAAACCTGAGCACTTGCTGTGGATGCTACAAAGCTGTGTTCTCTTCCCCTGGTACAATACTTGTGTTGGCTCCCAACCTTGGAAACTTGGCAGCAAGACATTCTGGGCAATTTTGTAAACGTGATTTAACTTCAGTTTTACATTCAGTATATCCAGTTGTTGTAATAATCAGATATTCCCAGGTGGGACGTACGCCCCTTTGGGTGGTCAATTGGAATGTTTTGAGGGCAATTTGAAAATGTTACAATAAAATAAATTAAATTTTGTTGTATTGTATTATATTATACTTTTCAACAACGAAATATGTTTTTGTATCAGGGGAGGCATATATTTTTTTGAGGCGTTCTGGTGGGATATGACGCAAAAAAAGCTTCAAAATATAGATATGTTACCCAACATAGAACATAACTGGTAAAAAGGAAAGTGGCAAATATTCAAAAGCATTCAGGTGTAAAAGCGATGAAAAAAAAAAAAACACTGAAAAAATATAGAACAAGAGGAGATTAAAAAGAACAGGGAAATGTACAGAAATACTAAAAACGGATAAAGAAACAATGGAAGGGAAAAAAATAGCAGAGGTTCGAGAATAACAAAATGATAAAAGCCATTTCACATTTGAAACTGCTTGAGAAAAAAATAGAGAAGTAGGAAAAAATTTAATGAAGAATTGAGAGTTTTTTCTCTGAAGAATCAATAACGATAACAGAGAGAATAAAAGAGAATGAAAACTAGAAATATGACATGATCAATACAATGACGAAGGAAGTGAAGAAGCTACCGAGAAAAGCGTTTTTTGTTAACCAATAAGATATAACATGCTACCCCGGCTTCTGTAAAGAGGAGTGAACTCTATCCCTCTAGTGACTGATTCACAAACTATGAGGGCAGACTTGGTACAAGAAAAAGTTCTCCCATGCATAAACAAATATGTGACATACAGAAGACAGAGTGACAGGAAGAAAGGAGGGATGAGAATGAAAAAGTAATATTTGCATTTGTCCTGACAGAAAAGACTGAATATCTTATATCATCATGTACCAAATGTGTGAAATTAATTAGTAAAATAATATGAAGCCAAAGAGACGCATTTCAGTGTTTGACTAGTTGTATGAGTATCAAAAGTGTTCAGTAGCTTACTGTTAGATAAAAACTAAATAAAAATATACAATCAAAATAATCTAGGGTGTTGGAATATCACTAGAGGAACACCAGTAGCATATGTGAGGCTACTGACTCTCAGATATTTATCTATATAGAAATAAATAAAAGCAAATTATATCTGCGGAAGACTAGCAGGATAGGAATTTCACGTCAATGAATAAAGTATTGTAGGTCTACTACAATACTGCATAATAAAGTTTTAGGGATATCTGGTGGAAAGTTAATCGCCTCCATGCGAGAGTGAAGGAGGAGATAGGTAAACATTGATATGGCATACATTGACACCTGACCATAACCCCACGTTCAAAAAAATAAAAATGAGTTCATTGACGTTGTGTAATAAACAAATATAAATAAATATTTAAGGGACAGTAAATAATGGAATAAATGAAGTAGACAGGTATAATGCTAACAAGTTACGAGGACAGTCTCCCTGTACCATGACTGGAACACCTCCCTCCTGGGGTCTTATAAAAAAAGTGAATATTTTAGTGGGTAATATGATTCGTAAGTCTGCACAGGACATCATCTTGAGTAACACCCATGAAGTCTACCATTTGATTCGTACTAGTGTTAACTATACGATCGGAAAAAACTAAAACTTTGGGGCAACTTCCCCATGTGTAGCGAGACAGTGAAGTTGTTGTAGTTGGCAGATGGAAGAGGTGGTTGCCCCTGGATCACCCCATTCACTTTATTAGGTCTCTAAACTCCTACTTGGTGTTCCCTGCTCACCCCGCTGCCTCACCCCGGTGATTCACTACACCTTTTACATTCTACCATTTTTACTGAATTACCATTTACATTCCTTCTCAATGTTAAAGACATTGTATTCGCACATATGTTTATTCGTTAAGCCATTATATCTATGCTAACCTTATGTTAACTTATGTTAACTCTATGTTAACCTTATTAGCCTTTTTCTTCCATATTTATCTTTGTTAAAATAAAGCACGTAGTCTTTTTGCTCTCAATGGTAGACTTTTTTAATTAAATATATTAACCCAATATTCATTTATTTTAATACCTTCACAATATTTTGTAGGACTTTATGTGTATAACCAATATTTTTTTATCACACTTTTCTTCATGTGACATAAGTAATATAAATCTCTATCATTTACATTTTTTTAAGTTCAAATAGTTAGCTCGTCTGTCTCGTACTCAGAGGACGGAGGATCAAGCCTAAACCACGTGTGAGGATGAATGATCCACTCAGGTTTATCGCTTAATATGAATTATTTTTTTATTTTTTCATTTACATTCTTTAGGGTATATCATAAAATGTGTGGAGAAAAATGTCCAGTAAAAGGGGAGGTATCTGTCAGCCCTCAGCCCTCTGAGGGACTTAGCCCTCCCGGAAGGGGCTAGTGGACTCTTCTTTCCTAGCAAACAACTTTATTAGAAAGACATGTGTACTAGGCATCTCCATGCATGGCTCTCCTTGCTAGAATTTCTGATTAACTACACAATGAGGTTAAACGAGAGTAATTACTCTTTTCCCAATGCAGGAAAATTAAGAGCAAACCTGCGCCCTACTTGCTCAACAAGTCAGGGACAGTTAAACAACAAGGAAACGACCTTGTGTTATTCCTGGTTGCATTGTGTAGTAAGGAAGAGATATAAAGCTGATCTCAGCAGTTCTTTTGTGCGGACGATGAACTGGTGGGTGTCGGGAGGACGACAAGCTAGGTTGAACTCAGACATCACAGCGTGAACACACGTCACGAATCTCCCGCTGAGAACAAAGAAAATAATGACTCTGAAATACTGTCAAACTTCACTAGGAAAACTAGTGTTACAAGAAACACGAGTGTATAATCCGCATTATAATCTCTATAGTGTAAACGTTTGTGTCGTGGTATGCATTCAGGTGTTATAAACAAAGGGACAAGATATCACCCTATCGCGTAACTAATGGTCAAAGTGACTCCTATGAACAAGTGAGGACGTAACTACGCATCTGTAGCAGCCTGCTCAAGACATCGATACCGGGATATACTTCCCTACCACAAACTAGGAAAATTGGGTCAGTTACAATACCCAGGCAAATTCAGTCGTACCCACATCTTCTTACGTTAGCTGAAGCTAATAGGTAGAGGTGAGATTTGACTGGAGTTACCCATGGATGCCGTGACGAGCATTTCAGATAATAGTTAAATGCTGAATATACGCTTCTTTGGGGCAAATTGTATATCTAACTCACTTGTTAATCAACAGTCTCTGTGGACACGGAAACGGCATCCAGGGAGCGACTGTTGCAAATCGTGCTTTAAAAGATAAGTAACGTTGTCTTATGTTTGTTTCATGCAGGAATGTACTTATCTAACAGTTCTCCACAAAGTGGTAAAAACTTAGTCGTTGGTGAATAAAACACATAAAACTGTATTTTCATAAATTTATCAAGTAAAAATTATAACAGCAATACATACTCAAAAGAAATTAAATAATATTTATCTGCAAATTTACCTTCTGCTCTATTGGCATTTTTGAAACTCTTGAAAGGTGAAGGTGTTGCTTCAGTTAACTTGGCGTTTACAGGTACACGTAAGACAATTCAGGAGTTCATGATGGGAATATAGCCGGAAGGCGTCTGCAGGTGAGTATACTTGTGATCCTGGAAGGGCAATCGGTGATTCTGCACTCTCAGATGGCGAATCTTTTCTGCTGGTAGATGGGTTTTTATCCTGGGATCTTTGGAGAACACACTGCAGGTGTTTGCCCTACCTGTTCTGTAGGGGTTGGTGTGCCTATGAACATATATATTATTTTTGGTAATTATGAATGGTGGTCATTCTTCACTGATCATATTCATTGTTTGATTGTCGACCATCGAGTCATTGAAATCTATTTCCTGAGATGCGGGGGAGAACATGTTTGGTGGCTGGAGAAAGCGTTTGATTCTCCTGGTGATTTCTTCAGCGTGTGTATCTTGTTGTTGTGATCGTTGTATGAATAGAGATTCATAGGTTGATGGGCCGGCTCTTGTTCTCTCAAATGACTGCTTAATTAAGTTATTTCTTCTGGTAGCACGTGGGAACGGTTCCTTTCAAATTCGTGAAGGAGGGAACACATAGATGGAGTTTTCTGTGCCAGCATGGGTAGGTCCTCGCGTTATCTTGGGTGATTCTTGCACGTCCTGATTCAGGGCTGTTACACTCGCTATCAGCGTCACCACATGTCTGCTATATGTTGCCAGAACATCATTGTCGACATAAGCGGTGATGCAGCACATTTGTAAAAGAAGACCTATCGAACTATTCACGGCAAATACCATACTTCTGAGACACTATCCTGGTTGTTGCCAAGATAGTGTCGCACTGATACACATTAATGTTATTATTCACTGATACACATTAATGTTACTGTTCATATAGTCTTGTATGACACATGCCAGTTGATGATTAGAATGTTCTGTTTAATGGATTCTTCTCTTGAAATGAAGGTTAAGATGTAATCGCCTTTCATTTTTTAGGCAATGCTTATAACTATCGCTCATAAATTTTAATCACTGCCACATAACTCTTAATCACCCTTAACTGTTAGGTCGTTAAACTCATAAAATGTTTATCTCCCTTAACACCTGCTCTTATTTTACATTGTGCATTCACTGTTTCACAACACATAATAAAAGTACTTAATAATACACTCTAGCATATCTCTTAATACTAGACGGAGAGAGAGAGAGAGAGAGAGAGAGAGAGAGAGAGAGAGAGAGAGAGAGAGAGAGGAGAGAGAGAGAGAGAGAGAGACAGACAGTCAGACAGACAGAGGCAGAGACAGATAGAGAGAGAGAGAGAGAGAGAGAGAGAGAGAGAGAGAGAGCAGATAATATGTTCACAACAACAATTTCTAGAAATCGTCCAATTGCTGGCTTGACAACTAAATTTTCCTATGTTATACCAATTCACTTTAAACGTAATAAAATAACAACTCTTGTAACTGGGACTTTCCTTTTATGTTCAAAGTTTATCATTTTCCATCAAGAATTACAAACTATTAGATCAGAGTGAGGACAGAATAGTAATTTTGTGGATACCTACATTGTGGATACCTACATTGTGGATACCTACATTGTGCATACCTACATTGTGAATACCTACATTGTGGATACCTACATTGTGGATACCTACATTATGGATACCTACATTGTGCATACCTACATTGTGAATACCTACATTGTGGATACCTACATTGGTACACATTTGAACAAACTTGTAATGCCATAAATAGATCTCGCAGCTGCAGTAGAAAAAAACACATTTACATTGGAAGAAATGCAAATATTTTTCCTCGAAGTCTTTTTATCCAATTCTCCGAGGTTATGTGTCCCACAATTTGCACTAGTCGTTAAAATGTTATAAATTGGTTAAATAAATTGTGTAGGGAATTTTATCCACAATGTTCTTCTCGCATTAGCCTAGGAATGGCTGTTCATTACAGTTTTTTAAAGCACAAGGATTCGATCCCTGACACATTATAGTCGTCTGTTGTATATCAGTGGACGAGATGTACTCGTGAGTTTCAATACGTTGATAACATGACAAAGAAGCTCAGGACCCGAATTACTGAACATAGAGGTAAATTTTTACGAACAGGTCGACTGCTAGATAAGACTCAATATTGAGCGATTAGGGGACATGTGCATGCGCATGACCACCCCATGAGCGGGGAGTCAATGAAAGTGTTAGTCAGTTGCCTAGCAGACTTAGAGCTGAAACTCGTAGTTATCTCTACCTTCCAACTTAAACCTTAATGATGTGTTAATTAAGTCTAAAGTTTAATTATATTTTAAACTTCAGACTTGTAAAATTTTAAATGGTTCTTAAAAAAAAAGGCATTTCGTAATGTTTTTAGAAAGTCTAAAATGCTGTCATAAAAATGGCTTGATTTGCCCTATCGTAGGTTCTAGTGCTCATCAAATTAACTGATCGTTGCTTAATATGCTCCCCGTGGAAATCCTGAATAATTTAGACATCCCTCTCTGTATAGGTTAATCTGTTAACCTTTACTCCAAATTCACGACATATATCACTCAGAGAAGGATTTTACTTTGACGTAAGACTCACGAAATCGTAATGACACGATTGGAAACAAACCATACCACGGGCGGGGATAGAACCCACGATCAGAGAGTCTAGTGGTTACCGCGTCGTTCTGGAGTTTTATGACTCTCTGATCGTGGGTTCTATCCCCGCCCGTGGTATGGTTTGCCGTAATTTTTATTCATGATGTAAATTCCATATTGCACGTATCGTTCAATGAATTCATTGAATAATGAAGAATAATTATCTGACAATATTATAGAGGAGTCCAGAAACATTGCTCTGACACTATTGTACAAATAGTGATCTAATGACCCATTCTAGTGTCACAGGTCTTAGTGTATTTATTACGAAGAGCCACACACAGGTTTGTGAAGTATTCCAATGGACACTTTCTTTAATACACCTACGGCAAAAAATATAATTATAGCACATCCATCATTTTTATATTTCATTGAGATTTCAATCATCTTGCAGTTCATCGTGGACGTTTTATATACATTAATGTAAAATCACCTAGCTATTACTGTTTATATTGGTCTCTCTTGTAGTTTCACCAGACAAAAGACATTTTATTAATTGTAACAGTTGTGTCAAGTAACGCTGATTTGCATAAATTGCTGTATTGCTGTAATCTACTTCTACAAACAGTGGTTCATCTGTTTTTGCTATTTTTAAATAAACCTTTAAGAGATGACATATCTAAAAACCGGCTCGTGACGCTCTGGATCCTGAAATCTATGGAGGTTTCTTTCGTGGTTTGGTTTACTGGTAGAATTTTAAACCACTCCTGTATTCTCGAAAGAAAACCATCAGATATCGAATGGGTGTGGTGGGGATAAGATAAGATTTTATTCGGATTTTTAATCAGGAGGGTTAGCCACCCAGGATAACCCAAGAAAGTCAGTGCGTCATCGAGGACTGTCTGTCTTATTTCCATTGGGGTCCTCAATCTTGCCCCCAGGATGCGACTCACACCAGTCGACTAACACCCAGGTACCTATTTGCTGCTAGGAAGGAAGGGGGGGTTTTGCTTCTCTACGAGGTACGTAAAACACCTGTATGTATATTCATACTTCGAGAGAATATATTAAGCTAATTATAATATTCAGAACCCATATATCTTATTGCATTTGCCGGCTTTGAGTTTTTTCAATCTAGTCTTTTGTTTCTTTCCTCTAACTTCCTGCCAACACTGAAAGACTACAACCCTCTGTCTCCTTTATACTGATATCTTGAACAGTATCACTTAGAACATTCGTCCCGCATTCTAACGCTTGTGGCACCGACATACTCATACAAAATGGAATGGCTTTTGGGCAAGCATGCTTAGAAATAACGAATACCCACCTGCTCCTCCTCCAAATTTATTCATCAAAATATCTGCAAATCTTTCCACTCGGGTGAAAAGACGGTTGAACACCTCAAACGGTTGATGGAAAACCATTCTTATGATGCGAACTTATATAAAAACCCATCAACTGTTTCTCACTTTTTTCATATTGTCCTCCACCCGAAATGTAGTACACAGCTGTACAATTATATTCATATATCCTCATTGCTGTCCCTTTCTGAGCTGTTATATTTATAGCTGCCTATTCAATGACATGACTGTTAAATATCATCCTATTTGCTATTATGTACTATCACAATATTAAAAAAATCGCAAAACAAGTGATACAAGATGCAAAAAAATCACGGGGGAGTTGAATGATAGCTCTAGGCCTTTCTGGTTGCAATCAACACATGGTCAGGCGCTTGAGTAAGAAGTCCAGATAGATTCGTTTAAGGGAACGACTCTAGCTTGAGTCATTCCCTTGAATGGATCTATCTGGATCTCCTACTCATTTCTGCAACACTGCATGCTCGTGACGATGAGTTGGTTGCAATACGAAAGTCCTAGAGTTATCATTCAACTCCCCCCCCCTTGGCTGCACATACTATCTTATAAAATATTATATATCTATCTCATTATGCTGTCCATTAACTGTAGGTAGCAAAACCCCCATCCTGCTGTAACAGCTTTTCTATCCATAATTTGACTCTTAGCTTCAGAATGTCTGACGACACCCGTGTGTATACCTGAAGCATTTAACAAATGACATATCTGATACTACTCTTCAGCACAGAATCTTTCTTTCCTTCATGTATATTATATATATGATATTCAACAAATATGATAAATTTTTTGAGAATATTTCTCCCACTAATGGGACTAATTTGGCTGAAAATGGTATGTGTTCCCGAAAAGATGTGGAATGAAGCCACTAGTGGCGAAATCCTGGAGAAACGTGTCCTCTAAAATATGTCCTGAACTGTTCATAAGCGTCTTTTTCCATATTAATTAAGCCGCCATCTTCATCACCGCCGAAATTAGGTTTCTTGATACTCTCTACAGACTTGAAGTAATCGGAATCTTGGTTAAAATCCTTATACTTTATAAATTTGTAAAATCTGTTTTTTTATTGTGATTTCACATTAGTCACTGAACAACGATCAGCCTTTAACTTGTTTCTTGTGTTCTTTGTAAACTAGTTATCATTATAGAGGAGCAGGTACCAAGGGGATGCACAAGTGCCTATCATTATATAGGAGCAGGTACCAATGTGCTGCTTAAGTACCTATCATTATAGAGGAGCAGGTACCAATGTGCTCCACAAGTACCTATCATTATAGAGGAGCAGGTACCAAGGGGCTGCACAAGTACTTATCATTATAGAGGAACAGGTACCAAGGGGCTGCACAAGTACCTATCATTATAAAGGAATAGGCACCAAGGTGGTGCACAAATACCTATCATTACAGAGGAACAGGTACCAAGGTGGTGCCAAGTACCTATCATTATAAGAAATAGGCACCAAGGTCGTGCCATTGAAAATCACTGAGTAAAGAGAGGTGTAAAAGAAACATGAATACATCAGTACCTAATTCCATGCCTCCACCAGTACTTACTTCCATGCTTTCATTAGTACCTACTTCCATGCCTCCACCAGTACTTACATGCTTTCATCAGTACCTACTTCCATGCCTCCACCAGTGCCACAGTCAGTGCTTGCTTTCATGCCTACTTCTGTGGCTAGTTCCAATACTTCCACATCAGAAAATCAAGATAAGCTTTCTACTTATTTCTTCAGGACTTTGTGATAGTGGCTTCATGTGATTTAAAACAACATATTGTGACGAGTATGTCACAATATGTAAATCCTACAGAATTTTTGCTTTAATGTGCCAGTGATGCAGCCAATCATAGGTCAGCAATTAAAGCATTTTCACTGTGTTATTATCAAACATGGTGATCTAATGCTTTTTAGTGAATTAACAACGATGGGTAAACAAACTTACCTACGGAGTTAAATGCATCGGTAAAACTGATGAGATTTACGGACATCTTTTGTGGTAGTATCTTTGAAGAACAATCATTGTGGAAATAATATTGATAATATTTTTGCAGGTGTACCTTTGTCAGTTCAGAGCATCATCATAGGATTACTGTTTAATATTTCACATAAACCTGTGAAATATTAAACAATAAAGGAAGATAAATGCAGCATACGGAAAAGACAATTTGATCCACGAACGTGCAAATGGCTGGACAAATGTGCATGATTAAGCCGAGGAATGAGTTACTCGCCCATTTAATTCACTTTCTTGGCGTGAGTGAATTGAGTAGACAGTTGCAAGATACGAACAAATACAACAGCCCAAACCAGCGAACGCAATAGAAAATGTTGAACGAAGGTTTGTTGCATCCTAAAGTTTTAATGAATATTTTACCATCAGTACTAGAGATTGCTAACACACATCTAGGGTTTCTCTAATACAGCGTTTATATTATATTAAAACCTTACTCTGTGAGTTTTATCGTATTTTAGTGAAGTAATTGCTACTGATCAAATATTGTTAATCAAGTTAAGATTAGCTTAACTCTTAGAAGATAATTTTGTAAAAATGTTGATGACTGGAGTGAGTGTTGGAGCAGAGGAGTGATTGTTGGAGCAGAGGAAGGAGTGAGTGTTGGAGCAGAGGAAGGAGTGAGTGTTGGAGCAGAGGAAGGAGTGAGTGTTGGAGCAGAGGAAGGAGTGAGTGTTGGAGCAGAGGAAGGAGTGAGTGTTGGAGCAGAGGAAGGAGTGAGTGTTGGAGCGAGGAAGGAGTGATGTTGGAGCAGAGGAAGAGTGAGTGTTGGAGCAGAGGAAGGAGTGAGTGTTGGAGCAGAGGAAGGAGTGAGTGTTGGAGCAGAGGAAGGAGTGAGTGTTGGAGCAGAGGAAGGAGTGAGTGCTGGAGCAGAGGAAGGAGTGAGTGTTGGAGCAGAGGAAGGAGTGAGTGTTGGAGCAGAGGAAGGAGTGAGTGTTGGAGCAGAGGAAGGAGTGAGTTTGGAGCAGAGGAAGGAGTGAGTGTTGGAGCAGAGGAAGGAGTGAGTGTTGGAGCAGAGGAAGGAGTGAGTGTTGGAGCAGAGGAAGGAGTGAATGCTGGAACAGAGGAAGGAGTGAGTGTTGGAGCAGACGAATGAGTGTTGGTGCAGAGGAGTGATTGCTGGAGCAGAGGAAGGAGTGAGTGTTTGAGCAGAGGAAGGAGTGAATGCTGGAGCAGAGGAAGGAGTGAGTGTTGGAGCAGACGAATGAGTGTTGGTGCAGAGGAGTGATTGCTGGAGCAGAGGAAGGAGTGTTGGAGCAGAGGAAGGAGTGATTGCTGGAGCAGAGGAAGGAGTGTTGGAGCAGAGGAAGGAGTGATTGCTGGAGCAGAGGAAGGAGTGAGTGCTGGAGCAGAGGAAGGAATGAGTGGTGGAGCAGAGGAAGGAGTGAGTGTTGGAGCAGAGGAAGGAGTGAGTGTTGGAGCAGAGGAAGGAGTGAGTGTTTGAGCAGAGGAAGGAGTGAGTGTTGGAGCAGAGGAAGGAGTGAGTGTTGGAGCAGAGGAAGGAGTGAGTGTTGGAGCAGAGGAAGAAGTGAGTGTTGAGCAGAGGAAGTGAGTGAGTGTTGGAGCAGAGGAAGGAGTGAGTGTTGGAGCAGAGGAAGGAGTGAGTGTTGGAGCAGAGGAAGGAGGAGTGTTGGAGCAGAGGAAGGAGTGAGTGTTGGAGCAGAGGAAGGAGTGAGTGTTGGAGCAGAGGAAGGAGTGAGTGTTGGAGCAGAGGAAGGTGTTGAGCAGAGGAGTGATTGCTGGAGCAGAGGAAGGAGGAGTGTTGGAGCAGAGGAAGGAGTGATTGCTGGAGCAGAGGAAGGAGTGAGTGGTGGAGCAGAGGAAGGAGTGAGTGTTGGAGCAGAGGAAGGAGTGAGTGTTGGAGCAGAGGAAGGAGTGAGTGTTGGAGCAGAGGAAGGAGTGAGTGTTGGAGCAGAGGAAGGAGTGAGTGTTGGAGCAGAGGAAGGAGTGAGTGTTGGAGCAGAGGAAGGAGTGAGTGTTGGAGCAGAGGAAGGAGTGAGTGTTGGAGCAGAGGAAGGAGTGAGTGTTGGAGCAGAGGAAGGAGTGAGTGTTGGAGCAGAGGAAGGAGTGAGTGTTGGAGCAGAGGAAGGAGTGAGTGTTGGAGCAGAGGAAGGAGGAGTGATGTGGAGCAGAGGAAGGAGTGAGTGTTGGAGCAGAGGAAGGAGTGAGTGTTGGAGCAGAGGGAAGGAGTGAGTGTTGGAGCAGAGGAAGGAGTGTTGGACAGAGGAGTGATGCTGGAGCAGAGGAAAGGAGGAGTGTTGGAGCAGAGGAAGGAGTGATGCTGGAGCAGAGGAAGGAGGTGTGGAGCAGAGGAAGGTGATGTGGAGCAGAGAAGGAGGAGTGTTGGAGCAGAGGAAGGAGTGATTGCTGGAGCAGAGGAAGGAGTGAGTGTTGGAACAGAGGAAGGAGTGAGTGCTGGAGCAGAGGAAGGAGTGAGTGTTGGAGCAGAGGAAGGAGTGAGTGCTGGAGCAGAGGAAGGAGAGAGTGTTGGAGCAGAGGAAGGAGTGAGTGTTGGAGCAGAGGAAGGAGTGAGTGGTGGAGCAGAGGAAGGAGTGAGTGGTGGAGCAGAGGAAGGAGTGAGTGCTGGAGTAGAGGAAGGCGTGAGTGTTGGAGCAGAGGAAGGAGTGAGTGCTGGAGCAGAGGAAGGAGTGAGTGCTGGAGCAGAGGAAGGAGTGAGTGTTGGAGCAGAGGAAGGAGTGAGTGCTGGAGCAGAGGAAGGAGTGAGTGCTGGAGCAGAGGAAGGAGAGAGTGCTGGAGCAGAGGAAGGAGAGAGTGCTGAAGCAGAGGAAGGAGTGAGTGTTGGAGCAGAGGAAGGAGTGAGTGGTGGAGCAGAGGAAGGAGTGAGTGCTGGAGCAGAGGAAGGAGAGAGTGCTGGAGCAGAGGAAGGAGAGAGTGCTGGAGCAGAGGAAGGAGTGAGTGCTGGAGCAGAGGAAGGAGAGAGTGCTGGAGCAGAGGAAGGAGAGAGTGCTGGAGCAGAGGAAGGAGAGAGTGCTGGAGCAGAGGAAGGAGTGAGTGTTGGAGCAGAGGAAGGAGTGAGTGGTGGAGCAGAGGAAGGAGTGAGTGCTGGAGCAGAGGAAGGAGAGAGTGCAAGAGACGAAGAGTGGATGTCACCACGTGCATTTACTGACGATGCTGCTTTACAAAGTGAGACCACTACCACACAATCACTTCATCATGAAGAGTGTCCTTCAGGGTCTCTTAACCACAGACCATCCTTCCCAGGATCACGGTCTCTTAACTACAGACCATCTTTCCCAGGATCACGCCCCAAACCACATCAAAGGAATAACACTGCATAACCTACCCCTGCCAAGAGGACTTCATCAGATATATCATATGTCATGGTTCAATACACACACATGATGTGACCCTTGCATGCTTGTTCTCACCCCTCAAAACTGGGACCCCTCTCATTGTTCTGATAGGCACGACACACCTGATGAATAACAACACCTGAGACTTATCGAGAATAATGAACATTTTAAGAGAGGTTATATTCGCATGAACAATGCTATTCCTAAAAGTGATTACGCTACAGCATTATTTTTGCAAGCATATAGGGTCTTTCTCGACCAAGTAGCATCAGTGTATGGTCTTTTTTTCTACGTTAGCCCTGAGAATCTGACGCTCTAAATTTAACATTATCCGTCAACATATAGTGAGACCCCCGTAGGAATTTGTGGGAGTAGAATATAAAAACAGTGTATGAGAAATATGAAGATTATCCGATGATGCTAAGAGGAAGGCAGTGCACAATACCAAAACAGATGGCAAATTTGTGAATTCAGAGAAAGTGCAACATAGAAGTCAAAAAAAGGCATGAAATGGCGTCTTACACCCAATATGCTGCAATCTTGCGTAGATATTTAAATAATATAAATTCCAGCATTGATGAGCTCACTCTTACTATAGAGATAATGGGTGTATTAGTCCATAATAATGAAACTTAATTATACTTTTATATATTCATTACGAATTATCTGAATATTGTCATCCGTGTTTATTGCAAGTAGGTCGATAGGAAGGACTAGCTCTAAATAGAGAGAGTTGCAGATTAATTAAAATTCAGGCGTTTCCCAGGATATGAAATCACTGTGATTAGATATTACTGACAGACTCATTCTAGTAAATATATTGACATCTTCAACTTTAAATGGGTAATTGATGTATCTCTCCCTATACTCAAAATTGAGGCCCATCACAGAGCAATAACTTATTTCCATATTACCGATAAAGAAGGGAAGGTAGTCTGCTAACAAGCATATGTCCACATGGACCACATGAGTCGCTTTCTTGGGAAAGTATTGACTCAGACTGAAAGGGTTACAGCATTATCAAAAGATATTGTACTGTGATTACGCAATGATCCCAAGGATGAGGCATGATTTGTTACACAAAATCAAAATCGTACATAGCCTACAAAGAATATTTTATAATGTATTGGTTTAGTTGCATATTCCAGTACAAAGATAAGATAACTATGATAATGTTCTGTTATAACATTACATGTGATTTGAGGATTATAGTCAAATATTGATGAAATAGAATTAATTATCTTGTTATCATAGAAAGAATTTTTAATTTTTTGGAAGGTGAAAATAAGCAAGATTATATCTCAAGATACACTGAATTAGTCAAATGGTTTCATGTTTTACTTCAGCTGAACAGTATATTAATTCAAATAAATTTATGAAATATAAACATTCACAACTTAAAGATATAATTGCCCAACCTATTTCCTTAATTACGAATAGGAAACAGGTATTATGTTCTGATTATTTAAATAGTTTTGAGAGATGAGAAGAGATACAATTGACTCCCAAAAAAGAAAATTCTTCATTTCTCTGAAAAATCTTGACAATACTTAAGAAAATTAGGATCACGTGCACAAAGTCTTTTAATTAGGTTGATCCAAAACTAACGTTATGTGCTTAGTTGATGTTGTGTCTCAAAACAGATGTAGGTTTATTAGAGATGTCTATCTAGAAAAGAGAGATTTAGAAAAAGTCCTTGATATTAAGCGAGGAAATCTCCGTGAATAGTCACTTACAGCAGAGCGCCACTTATAACAAAACTGTAACACACAGTTCTTACTCTACTTTGAATATTATCCAACCTTCTACAAGCTTAAATACCTGACAATATATTCCTAACGATAAACGACAGACTATTATACATGAATCTGTTATTACTCCCATAATATTACCACCTCGTGTCTACTTTATTGACCACTCCAGCCCCTATCTGTCTCTTATCTTCCAATACAAGTAACCAACTAGTATTACAAAGGAACATCAAGGATACTGGGAGAACTGCTGATCTACCGATTTTTTTATTTATCTAATTACAAAAACCTTCACTCTATAACTAAGTCTGAGTTCCCCTTACTGGCTATACTCTGCTGCAATCTCTGGAACTTTGCACAAGAATCCTATGTCGACTGCGCACTGCTGGAGTGCACCGATAGTACACATTCCCAAACTACTCATTCGTTCCCTTCTTCACTGCACTTCAGCCCTGGGTCTTCAAATAAGTGGTACATGGTCTGCTCTTATTAGCTCTCTCCTTCGCGTCCTTATCAGTACCGGATTTTTATTATCTGTATCTGCTCTGGGACGAGTCCCACCGTGAAGTTCGTGGAGACCAACCACAACTTCGTTTATCTCACCTCCTTTTTCACATCGATTCCCTAATTTCGTAAGCTCTCATGAAAGGATTTAACCATCTGCTCGTCATTCATTGCTTTAACATTCTCCTGAACCATCATAAATAACCTTCAGGCAGTGTTTACATCCCAAGTCTCCATATCTCACATTTATACAAGCTCCTCTCTCGCTGGTTCCGTTCCCAGTTTGAACCGGCAGATTGGATTATCTCCAATCAACTCCGTTAATCCCCCACTGATGAGGGATTACGTCACTTCAGAACCTCCATTATGTCAGCAGCTATACTGATGATAATGGAGGCGCAAATTTTATATTAAGTGCAAATATATGCATTCCCTGGTGCTCTCTTGACTGTGCTAGGGCAAGGATAAAAAGATAAAATTTCTATTTGTGGAAGAAGGTAATTATAATAAGCGTAGTTTCGAAGGATTACTAGATACAGTTCTGATTAATCTACAAAAGCTTGGTATGAATTAATGATAAAAGCGTCGACAGGGCAGAAACTGATAGTCAGTGCTTATACTGGTTAGAAAAGTTGCGTGTAGGCTAAGTAAAAAATTATTTAAAGCGAAAGGAATTTTATGAATGGTACGTAGATCGTTGATCTCAATTAGCCTTTTCCGACCTAAAATCATCGATGATGGAAGTCAAACACTGGAGAATAAATCTCAAAGCTGTGGCTTCATATTACAGAGGTTTGGTATTTCGTACTGTTTTTACCGGCTGCAGCATTTAGAATTTCGTTTGGTCAAATATAGTGCAACACATGCAACGAGAAAGCTTAGGCAAGAGTTTTCTTGAAATATGGGAAAAAGGTGATGGCCAAGAATATTTTACATCATAAATGTTAGGTTTGCTTTAGCTCTTCCGAAACATGACGGTGAGCTAGTCATTGTGAAAATGAATTTGCTAAAAGTACTGATATTAGTAGCCACTTTAGGCTTATTAGGGTCAGACTCATTCCCAGGTGGCAAGAAAGACAAACATAAGACAACTGAACAAGCTACTGATAGCAGTGGCGGAGGAAAAGTCAATATTTTTTTTTTAAAACAAAAAAGCATATCTAAAAGAGGAATTAAGTTTTTCCCTTGGCTTGTAAAAATAATGAAGATGTTTCTAGAAGAAGTAAGAGCAAAATTAAAAATTGACTCATTATGTGAGTTTGTGGAGGAATTAACCTCCAATAATAGTACAGAAGTGTTGTGACCTCCTCCTCCCTTCCCACGGTACAAGGGAGGAATGAGCAACATATTAAGAGTAATAGATTATTTAACTACAACTCATTCACTGCAGCTTCTCTCTTAATACAAAAAAAACAGGTAAACAAACTAATAAGCGCCTGAGTGCACTCGTTAATGCGGCAGTCGTAGATTACGATATACTGTTGTAAGTGAAGCTGGAGTTGCGTTCAAGGGTGCGGAAATTATATGAAAAGTTTTATTCAGTGAGAGGAGGAAGTTTTTAATTCAGATCTTACAGATGAGGACATTCAGGAGACTCAATGCAACTTTAATGACAGACAAGATGAAGGGACAGATTTCTGTTGCAAATTTAACAAAATTCTGTCACAAAGAAATACAACTTTTGGGAGAGGGAACAATTTTGTTATCTGTGTTTCATCTGAAGCCACGTCCTTGCCACCTGTGCCATCTGTGCCACAACTCTCATTATCTTTCTTCCAAGAAAATAACTTTGAAGACTTTTATAATTTCAAGCCATCGTTAGACAGTAGATCAGACATCTGTGAGGTGCCTAAGTTGAATTACCTTACATGTCAAGTAAAGCGAGAGCATCTGAATTATTTAGATAATTATACGTAAACTATGGACATCCTCGATGAGCATCAAGGTAATAATTATCTTGTTAAGTAAAAGAACACAAGAGCAACTAATGTGACATTTTATTGTGGCAACGTTTCGCTCTCCAAGAGCTTTATCAAGCCGTTACGGCTTGATAAAGCTCTTGGAGAGCGAAACGCTGGTGTCTGCATTCCTCTAAAAAAAATCCTTAAGCACACAAATAACCCACACCAAGGTCATGCTCACATGCACACATAACCTATTTACATATCACGAAAAAGCTCACTTATTTACATACAAGTGAGCCTTTTCGTGATATGATGGTCCCCAGCGTACATTAATTTCTACCTTAGTGAGAGACGGCCAGAGTCTTTAAAAATAATTAGAATCTACAAACCAATTACTAAATAATAAATTTGCTAGGTGGTGGTCTGGCGACTGGTAGTGTTGTTGGTTTAACGAGAGCAAATTAAGGCAGCTACCATTACAACTAAACACATTTTTGCATTCTTGCATATCACCATAAACATTGCTCTTTCTGTGTGTGCAGACGGGGAAAAAACAACTAAATTTAGCATGAAAAAATGCACCAGATTCAGCGCCCGTCATTTACACAGCAAGTGAAAAGGAAACATGAACTGAATTTGCTAAAGCAAATGAGTATCATATTGTTCATATTTCCAATGGCGTACATTTATTCATGTCCTTCTCCAGTGCGCTTCTCGGTAAATTACATCGACGATATGTGTGCGTCTTCGGCAGCCCAGCCTGATGGTAAATATATTTATTCCACGGCAGTCGTCTCCTTTCACTATTTGAAGCAGGTATGGTCTTAAAATGTTTTACCCTACAGAGGAAAATTGGACTAGTACTAGGACAAGATCTGTCTTATTATTGACATTCGCTTGTGTCAGGGTTATTTGTAAATTGATAGAATGTTTTATAAATGAATCTTTGTTTGGTAATTAAAGACCCAAAACTGACCCCCTTTTCAAACTCGCCATATGTATTCACAACATCTTCGCAGACAAACATTTGGTTATTGCTATCTATTTTTATCTAAAGAAATGGCACAACCTCCTATTTAAACATTTTATCCCATACCCATTCCCTAGGCTTTTGAGATAAACTAGTGTTAATCCTCAAAAAAATTCTATCAGAGAGAAATGTCTGTTGCAATGAATAATAGTGTTAATTTTGGTTTTGAGTATATCGGAGGAATTAAACTGCCTCCTCAGTACTTCCTTATCCCTCATAGCTATTAATGGACTCATCTCTGTTCTTCTCTCTAGCATCTAGTCATTTTTACAGTATTTTTACAGTATTTTTACATTATTTTTACAGTATTTTGGACTGTCGGCGTTAAGTGACATATATGAAAGGTGTCTAAAATGCTGGGAGCCTGGGGCTAGTAACTCCTTCTGTATTAATTACTAAAGTTAAAAAGAAGAACATTTTAAAGTTAAGATCTTTGATTTAGTAGAGATGATAAGACCAGTCAACACCACGCTACAGACTGCACGGCCAGCTGAGCCAGTTTACGTAGATTTATTTTTTGTATCTCAAAGAAATTCGGTATCCTTTAGACTCCCTATCATCCCACAGGCCATTATATACCTGTCTGGCTCCCGTTCCTATCCCAATATGTACTTTAGTCAAATTTCTTCTTATTCTTTTTGATTGGCAAATGTTGTGGCATTCCCACATTATTTCTCTGAAAGCCACTTGTCTTATTCAGCTGAACATGCCTAGAACTTGCCACTTTTACATTGGGAACGGACAGTCATATTTTTTTCACACTTCACGCAGGCCTAAGTTTCTCATAACAAGACTACGTACAAGGACAAAATATGTTCAAAACCCACACGTTAATATTTTTTCAAATGGCACTAGGTTTCAAGAGTTCTCCAATTTTATTAACAGAAATATTGCCTTTTTTCAAGAATGTTATTCTTAATACCCTTGATATACAATTAACTTATTTAGATAAGTTAATTGTAAAATACAAGGAAGAACATACGCTCCTTGAATGATTGGATCTGGTACTGAACTGCCCAGCACAAGCTGTTGGTTCTAAAATCAAAATACACACTCACAAAAAAAGACAGTTTTTCCAGTGAAACTAAATTTTGCAAATTTATTGATTCTTCAAATGGAATACAGCGGATCAAAGTAACGTAACAACTTTTCAGAACTTTATGACACCACAAATTATTGATACGATTAGATCATATGTTGATCTATCAAGTTCTATTTGCCTTAGGACACTTTTCAACAACTTCGACACCACTGACTCACATGCTGAATAAGTTGCATCATTCCTATGGCGACGCAGTACAACTTGATTATGTTTTTCAATGACTTGTTCTCCTCGAGGGAAATTCATTAATGCTGATGAAGGTTTCTTGAGGCTACGAAACTGACCTGTTCTTTTCCTCCTTGGATCAAACCTGATGTATGATATACGAGTTTAACGCTTCCCTTGAAATACTACAATAATAATATTGCTCCTATTCCTATATTTCCAAAAAAAAAATAGAAAATATTTATTTTAACTGTTGCTAATCGTGTCTAATTAGGTGCAGTCCTAGCACTTAATTTTAAGAATATTCATGATTTTATTGAAAAGTATCCACCGACGATTTTTGACCCACTATGCACCTTTCATTCCACTGGTTCAAAATAGTCAACCTGCAAGCAAGATAACTAATTGAAGAATATAATCCTATATGTGAATAGTTAGCATGTAATTAAACTGCACGACACTTGTGCGTCATCTCATTGGCTTCACAATACATGTTAAGACTACATGTATGTAGTTACACATTTGAAATTTCACCAACTTAGAATCGCTGTATTCAGAGCCATTACTGGATAACGTGTTTTTTGATAGGCTTAAAACTTTCAGAATAATTCGGCTTTACTAAAAGAAAGCTTGGCTTTTATTTTGAGTTGAGTAATTATTAATTTTCCATTTTTGTTTAATAAATTGATTACAATGTAATAACTAAAGAATGCATCATCCGATCAGCTTCAAACGCTAAGTGCTGTTGTATCGTTAATGGAAGTACTTGTGCAGTGAATCTGGCCATTGCTAGTGCCAGTTTATAAATTATACCAAAAATTACAAGAAAATGAGCTTTCCAATAAATAATAAATCTAGTACATTTTATATATTTGTTGTAAACTTTAAATAGAAGAGAACTGCAAAATGAAAACTTCATAATGCCTTATCCGATAGGCTTCAAATTTTCAACCCTAGTGAACTGTAGCTAGGGGAAGGTTCATGGAACGATTCGAAGGTGCAACTGGCCTCTGCTCAATTGGCTCAGACCACTCAGGAAATTGGTTTCCATGTGATAACTTTGGAAAGCCTTTTCTAATATGCTTAATGATTTCCGAACACGTGTGTCCTACTCAGAAGAAGGTTGGTATTTTTAGTGGTGTGCATTGGGTGCATTTTGCCTCTTTTATTCCCGAAAGGATAGTTTTATTTTGGAATAAATAATTGGAGAATGCTGGTACTCATGCTTTTGAGGGCTCTTGATCAAAGGAATTGGATATATCCTCGCCTTCCTGGTATTGTTTCTGTAGATAACTTCCTTTCTCATTACACTGTCAAATGCTCCATACTTCAGAACACTCGTGACTTGACATTATCTTTACCTCCTCCTTTCCTTTTCTCTTCTTTTTTTATTTCTTGTCCTGTTTTCTGCTTAGCTGGGCTCTGTCCTATGTGGTTTTGTCCTGATGGATTATGGTCCTACCATCATGGTCAGTTACGACTACTTCTACAACTGCTACTTCATTGCCACCACCACTACTAATGTTGCACTACTTTTTACACTAGTACTACTCATACCAGAGAGAACACCGACTCTGAGATATCAGAGATTTAACACTGACTTCTGCAACAGCATCTCTGCTGCTCCCTACGAGGTCTGTATTAGTCGGGAAGTCAGGAGCCGAATCTGTTGAGTTGTAAATGTCTCACACTAACGTACACCGGACCGAAGACACCACTTCAACCGAAGACGTGCTGTGCCCCAGCTATTGAGCCTCTTCGACGATTGTAGCTAACTGTTACTCCACTTGTGTTGAAGAAGACTCATCGGTCCCTTCGTCATAGGGCTTCCCCCGCCATCAGACTGTAAACGATGTACATCACTTGTATAAACTCCGACACTCCTTCGGGAGCCAGTGGTTACCAGCTGGCAAAGATCCGTGTCAGGACTTCGATCCTGATTAGTTAATTATCCAAGTTTGACCGAAACGTCGTCATACGTTTCAGTCTCCTAATTATCTGTGTATTGTTCCAGTCTTTTTCACTACATTAGTAAATTCTTCAGTGGTTTAGAATCAGTACCTTCCTTTATTAATGTGAAAATCAGAACTCAAACAAGATTTCAAAAAAACTTCCACAACTTATTATCAACTTATCTGGGTTTAGCTTGCATGATAAGGACATCATGTCGTAGTGCACCGAGCTGTCGGTGATTCGGTTATCAAACCACTGATCTTAAATTAATCAATACACTTACTGTCAGACTGTTTCAAGGTATATGTACACACACGTCGTCTCCTCAGCAGAACAGCAAAGCAGCAGCCTGTGGAAGGTTCATAAATGGAAAAATAAACACATAAGCAGTATAATGTGATTCTTTATTTACAATTGTCAATAAAGGATCACATTATACTGCTTATGTGTTTGTGTTTATTTTTTCATTATGTCGGTATTTTATACAATTTGTTTCCAAGGTTCATACCTATTTTCACTTAAACTCAAGAGCTATCTATTGTTGCCCTCCCTCTCACCTATCCCTTGCCATACCAATTTTTTTTTATATTTATCCTATAGTAAAATTGATTTCGTTATTCGTCATTTCGCTAAAATACGTTAAGTGAGGACTTCCTGTACAATTATGGTACACAATTATATTTTCAGTGACATTTCCAATCCTGTATCAAGAACCCAGTAGCGAAGGAAAACATGGTGTTTAAGGGCTGGGTTTGATTAATATCTGAGACTTTAAAGCAAATTCTTGGGTAACTTTGAGAAAAGGTTTGAGAAGTAGGTGGGTGGGAATGGTTGGTTTTGA